>ML777979.1:423849-459487 GCA_009831015.1 Picea engelmannii
ATATATATATATATATATATATATATATATATATATTAAAAAGACAATATTAGTATTACATCATCATCATTATTATTACTGAATAATTATGATATGATGTTACTATTATAATATATGAAAAAGACATATATATTCAAATCAAAAACATTTCACTCATCATATTTAGGTATTTTTGTTTCTAAACATGTTTAATCAACATATTATATCTTGTTGGAAAAAAATCAATTCACCTTGAAGAAAAATTAAACAATATATGTCATTAATGATTATAACTTTTTTCAATCACAATCCAAATCAAATGAATTCATAAAAGCAAAGTTAAACAACATATGACAACTAAAAATTTAAATGAGTGATACATCTCAAACTTCACTTAAAAATAGACAAATCATTAACAATGTTTTTGATTAGCATACCCATAACGCATTTTATAAATCAAACAACAACAACAACATTATATGAAAAACATAATATACATGAGTGAAAGACATATGAACATACATGTGAAACATACATCTCAACAAAATCTACAATAATGATTTCATAAATACATGTCAAGTTAATTATAAAACAATCAATAGTATGCATGTCAATTAGTACCACTACTAGCTAGGTCGACCACCAGAGACAGATGCATCAATGTCTTTGCTACCAGTGTTAGAGCCTCTATCAAGAACAAGTATGTCATAAATAAATGTCGATAAAAGTGGATTATCAAATGTCTCTCTATCAAGCTCATCAAGATGTACAATAATACCTGATTTGAACATAGAGTCCAAAGAATTAGAATCTTATGACACACATGGACGAAGAGGAGGAGGAGGGGGATCATTGGATGATGATACATGTTGAGGATGAGGACAAGGATCGGTTGATGGTGACAAAATTCAAGGAGGAGGATATGTGGAATATGGTGACACATGTGGATGCGAAGAAGGAGGAGGAGGAGGAGGATAAGGATCATAAGTGGATGCAGGTTGAGACACGTGTGGAGGAGAAGTAGGAGGATGAGGATGATGAGGAGGAGGATCGAACGTGGATTTAGGCTAATACACATGTTGAGGGGAAGGAGGAGGAGGAGAAGGAGTAGGATCAAAGGTGGATGTAAGTTCAAAAACATGTGGAGGGGAAGAATAGGATCGATAAGTGGCGCACCAAACTCATGTGGAGGAGAATCATGAGGAGGAGGAGGATTATGTGGTGGAGTAGAGGATTTGGATGTCTCTGTTGATGAGCTAGATGGAGTGGGATCATGAGCAACAAACGTAAACATTTTTATGAGGTTGACAACATCAACAATATGACTCATCAACAACGTCATGTCACAAGGAAAACTCCTACATATCTTAGAGACATACTCTATTTGTATTATGGCTATAGCAAGTTCATGTACCATTATGTTGTAAATGTGGATGAACCTACACAGATAAGATCTAGCTAGACAAAATATATAAATAGTTTGCACAGAAATGAGAAAAGAGAGAAACATGAGAGAAATAATGGAAGCATTCTATTGGCCACGTGAATGAATGATAGTTTACATAGGATATACTATGTATAAATCAACTAGTGTGCACTGGAGGAGAATCCAATGCACCATAGTGGTGGTCTAGAGTGATCTAGACAAACACTGGTAGTTACGAGAGTAAATTGCCACCTAATCTGAGTTAACTAGTCTCTCAGTCCCCAGCTAACTAAATGAAATAGAGTGAAGTGAGGAGAAGATCATGGAATCATGAGTAGTGCGCTAGTCTGGTGATAATCCCAAGGACACTGTGCATTAGATGGTGATTATCCCAATGCTACATGGTGATGAAACCAATGTGGCATCTAGACTCCACTCAACTGATCAAACTGAGGTGTGAACTGAAGAGAATATTCTCATATAGTGTCAGAAAATGAATATTCTCCCTAAACTATAGGAGAATGAATAATGAATAATAAACATATGGAAAATGTTAGGAAAAATTAATCCTAGGTGTGTGTGAAGTATCTCCAACACCCCCCTGAACATAACTATGGTGAAAATAAAGAATGGGTCCCAACAATGAGGCCATGTTAGGTACCCAAATACAAAATATACAATGAAATAAATGAGGAAAGAGGGAAAACCTCATGGGAAAACCCCTCTCAAAGTATAATGTATGTAAAAAAAGAACTGACAGTTGCTAGGAAATTGTGTCCTTCATTCCAAGAAGACTGCACAAAGAATGGAACTTCTTCTCAGTGAAGGTCTTGGTGAAGATGTCTGCAGTTTGTTCTGCTAAAGGATACAATTGCAGGTCAATGATACCCTCGTGAACTAAGTCCCATATGTACTGCATGTGGATCTCAATTTGCTTCATCCATTGCCTCTGAACTAAATCTCTGTAGAACTACAGATTGCTCTTGTTGTCACACCAAATGGTGATCAACTGATGAAACTGAATTCCAAATTCAATGAGAAAATGGTGTAGCCACATATCCTAGACGGTTATGTTAACTACCCCTCTATACTCAGCCTCGGCTTAAGATAGATAAATAACAACATGCTTCTTGCTCAACCAACAAATGGGCCTAGAACCCAAACTGAGTGAGTAACTAGATTTGGACTTGCAATCAATGTCATTGCCAACCCAGTCATAATCAGTGAAACCGATGAGGTCCAATGTAGAGTCTGTTGCATAATGAATCCAAAAGGTGATGATTCCTTATATGTATTGAAGGATACTCTTTGCATCCTTCCAATGTAGCTCATGCGACTCTTGCATGAACCTAGAGACTGCTCCAACTACATAGGAGAGGTCTGGTCCAAAGTGTGTGAGATACAAAAAACTCCCCAGTAGTTTTTTGTACAGTTTGTTTTCCGCTAGTGGGGTGTCCCTGCCATCCTCAAGTCTGAATCCGGATAGGAAGGGATTCGGAGAAGACTTGTAGTCTGTCATGTGAAATCTATCGAGGAGATATTGTTCATACTTGGCTTGAGATGGTTTGATTCCTGATTCATCTTGACTGATATCAAGTCCAACGAAGAAATGTAGCTGAACCATGTTCATCATCAAGAACCTGTCATGTAGAATCCTCTTGAATGCAATAATCGTTGAAGTCGAGAAACTCATGATCAACAAATAATCAACATATAGAACTAGGAGTATAAGTGAATCAATCATCCTGAGCATGTAAACCTTTGGATCTGACTTACAACATACAAAGTTTTGTGATAGCAGGTAGGAGTCCATCTTGGAATACCCTGCCCCTGGGATCTGATTGAGGCCATAAAGAGACTTCTTCATTCGATAGACCAAATATGAATCCTGCACAAATCCCTCAGGATGCTCCATATAGATCTCCTTAGAGAGATCTCTGTGAATAAATGCATTCTTCACATCCATGCAATCCATCTTCGCTACTGGAGTGAAGGTCTTGTCATAGTCAATGTCGTGCATGTGATGAAATAATTTGGAAACTATCCTAACTTTGTATCTCCTAATATGTCCATCTGGTGCGCTTTAGGTATTGTAGACCCATATGCACCTGATAATTTTCCTTTTTGCAAGAAGGGGAAGTAGATCCCAAGCCTGGTTCTCGAGGAGGGAGTTGTGATCCTCCTGCATGGCGGATTCCCAAAAGGGATTCTCGGCAGCCTTGCCATATGACTGTGGATTTGAAGACTAAACTAAGAATAGATTATTGGGTGGAATTGATTCAGTGGCAGTGAGTGCAAGTGGAGGCTCCTAGAAATCATATCGAGTCCTCCTGGTATCAGCTGGATCCCTGACAAGATCATGTGCATTCTGAAGAGTATTCTTGGCCCACTTGGGACTCAGCTTTGGCTCTGCAACTACATCTACGTGCATTAAGTCTGCATCTGACTATACTTACTCGGTATCTGAATCATCTAAATCCTATGAATTAGAACTCTCATCTGAAGAAGATTTGGCATGTGCATGATCATCATCTCTACCAGGTGGAAGAACAAAAGTGTCTACATGCAGTTGTTGAGGTACATGTGAGATACTTTCCTCGAATTGGAAAGTATCTAGATAGAAAAAATACATACACAATAATAAAAAAACAAAAAGATCTTATTTGAAAAGCTCCCCCTCAAGGTACAATGCATAAGAAAAAAGAAAAAAAATGGGAAAGAACAAAAAATAGTTCATAAGGAATTGTGTTCTTCACTCCACAAAGACCTCACAACTGTGCAAGTGTGTGCTCGTTGAAGATTTTGTTGAATATGTAGATGTCTCCATAGATCTGATGAAGTAGATGCACCACTGAGATGTCCACACATATCCACATTCTCTTTTTGTAATAAAGAAGATCCAAAAGAAGTTTGGATGAAACTTTGAAAACCGTGCGACCTTTTTTGGAAAATAGACTCTGTTTAGAACATTTTTTTTTTTTTAAATTGGGTATTTTTCCAAGAGGAATTCAAATATCGAATTTTTTTTTCTGGAATCTCTTCTAAGAAAATATCATAATTGAATCTGATGTGAGCAACCCCATTTTTGTTTCCCGAGATGCATGCATGTTGCTCCTGAGATGCATGCATGGCGCATGTAAAAGTTTATACATGTGACTCTTGATATGCATGCATGCTATATTCCATATGAAATTCAGAAAACAAATATGAAATGGAGTAGACATCATCTATAATTAATGGAACAAGAATTTGTGCAGATACTTGTGTAGAAGACTCTTTAGAATAACATGTCTGATCTTCTGATGATTTCTCTTCTAGATCTATCTTGTCAACCTCTTCCATGCAATCTTCCTTATTCCCAAATAGACCCTCCAATTGGGTCCATAATTCATTTGGAGTTGAATCATGTGATTCATCATATACTTGATGGAAAAGTTAAGGAGAAATAAACAAGAAAATACATCCTATGGCCATATCTTGTCTATTGAGAAATTTGTTTTCTCATCGGCGGAATCAGGCTCTACTTCCATTGCCATAGTTATTTTGTACAAGCCTCTGCATCTAAGTTGAAGAATATTTTTTGATTTCCACTCCAAATAGTTATGAGGCATGAGAAGTATTGCCGGTGAGTAATCCATCTTTTCTACATTCTTCAATATTCAAAACTTGCAAAAAGAGTCTCGTGTGTCTTTTTCCTATCAATTCGTCGGCTCTGATACCATGTAAATGTGGATGAACCTACGCAGATAAGATCTAGCTAGCAAAAATACATACACAATTTGCAGAGAAATGAGAAAAGAGAGAAATATGAGAGAAAGAATGGAATAATTCTATTAATTGTATTCCACACTCAAAGAGTGAATAATTTAAAATGGATATAGGTTACATGAGTAACTAATGTGCCATAGTATTGATATAGAGAGATCTAGACACTCACTGAAAGACACTGGAGTGAATTGTCACCTAATCGTAGTTAACTGATCCATGCAATTATCAGTTAACTGAGACACATGTGTGGAAATGAGAGAGACACATGCAATCGCTGGTGATAAAACTAATGTTTCCATGGATGAGTGACTTCCACTAGTCTAACTGAGTGTAAATGAATCTGAATTGATGAGGAACGCCCTATTTTGTAGGAATCATTCTCAACATTGGACTATCAAACTTAGGAAAATAATTCTAGGTGAGTGTGTAATATCTCTAACATATGCGACTAGTCATGACACTACATAGTTGATCCACCACCTCTATCTAGGCTCTCTGATCTAGAAAAAGTGGCATGTCGTGTTCTATACTAGAGGTTGGTTTTCTTCCTTGTCCATCACCTGAGCCTCATGTTGCGGAGGATCATCCCCAATATATGTGCCAATATGTACAAAACAATAGACAATAATAATAAGATAATTGAAAGAACATGTTGCAATAAATTACATGTGCATTAAATAAGACATAAAAATATGCAATTAGATTTATCAAAACATAACGATAATATTACTTCTCTTATCTAGTAGCTCGACTATTGTAAATCATATGTTTGGACATCCTCTCCATTCCATCCCCACATAGAAGTACAATACAATATCAAGGATGCGATTTTCCTCGCTAGCCAATAAGTCACATACCTCCTGGGCCAACTGCAGAAATGGGAAACTCGAACTGGCCCTTCTTCAACATCAACTTCCCCCACATGCACATATGCACATAAATCATAGGCCTAGAAGGGAATCGGGGTACTACTTGTCATTTGGCATGAAACCTCTCAAAAAATAGTGTAAATAACTATGCCATGAATGGGAAACATCTCATCCCATATAAAAGGATACAACAATGATCTAATGCATGAAAACATATCTCAAAAAAATGTTTGACCACCTATTCAATCAAGGCCTACGCAATAAAATGTATACATAATACAAGATAGAACAACTAATGTGTTGCCCATCATAGCTATACTGTGACAATGTAGAGAGAATAAGACAAAGGAACCTAATGTCGTATCTACCAAAAGAACTTATTTGTATTGGACCACCACAAACCTAGAAATCCGAAGAGGAATGAACATATGGAATGATTGGAATATCTCTACACATATGCCAGTTGGGTCTCTTCTACAACACTACATGATAACACAAGGAAATGGGGAAAAATATCCCCCCTCCCAAACAACCCAATGATGAAATAGAAATACTCCTCTATGGGATGATACCACAGATTGGGACCGACCCTAAACCCCTATCGTCGATGACCCCAATGATGGATCAATTGTTGTAACAACAAAGAGTCCCCCATAAGGGATTTACCCTCCTGATAAAATTTCAAGAGCCCAACATCCATAAAACAATCACGTGTCAACTGTGAAATAGGCAGAGGTAATACCTCCATCTCCCTCCCCCTAGATTCTCACTCATGCACAAATGTGTGTGTCTCGACCTGTTGCTCCTACTACTATCGCTCCTCCTCTTGTTGTCATTGTCTATGATTCACATACAAATATGGTTAGGAACATATATATAGATCAAATAAATTTAAATTATAAAAGTAACACACATATAAATGACATGTATTTAAAAAAGTCAACTTAATTTTTTTGACCCAAAAATTTAAAAAGTAACTAGTGCACCTCAAACAAAATATACAACCCACCGTCCTTGCACGATATTAGACAAAAAACACGGTCGTGTGGTTTTGTTACTAATACACACTAGTTTCACGTTTCTTATCGAACCACTACATATTTTAGCGGTGCATCCCATAAGACACACCAAACTAGTAAATTGTGAAATAATCATCCTAGTGTTGTACACTTTACAACATCGATGTGTTGTTTATAGCTAAAGTCACTACTAGATTTAATTGTTTCATGAAAAATTAAGTGGTGCGATGTGTTAATATGAACACACCAATGGAACCATGTTATTGTATCACTAGAATTATGTTTTATGGTACATTGGCTTTTATAGAGCACTGGTAGATGGATTTTGATGTAGAAAAAAAAAAAAAGGTGGAATCTATTGTCTTTATGAAAACATATTGACTTGAATTTGTTTTAACATAGACTTAAAATTAATCATAAAGTTTAAATGTAAATTCTTATATAAGCTTGAAATTGGGCCTACACAAGATCAAAATCAAAGATACTTTTTATTTTCTTTGGATCTGACGACTACACGTTAGACAAGTTGGAATATTTTCAACCACACGGATTCCATGAAGAATTTTAAAACCTTGTAATGTTTTAAAAAAATGCTTTATGTAAACTTAATCGTATAGTGTTGCATTTTTATCAAAGTTGATAATGCTCTTTAAAGAGTATGTAGTGGGTGATGGGAGAATCTATCAAGTAAGTAGGTGATGGTAGTGAAGGAAATAGATATGCTCTACTGTGCTATGTAGGGAAGATTGTAATATCAAAATAAAATGATTCCCAAATCAAAGCTTCCAATAACAATAGTACAGGCGTAGTGTTGTAGGTGATTAAGATGGAACATATAGATTTTATTCACTATTATTTTATTTTTTTATAATATTTAATATCATACATAATGTCTCACAGCATTGAAGTGATATTTATCTAAATTTATAAATTGTCATAAGTATGCTACAACAAATATGTTGGAAATACATATATATGATGAGTCGAAATAAGTAATAATCGTAGAGTGAGTTATTAACCAAACAATGTTAAAACTAAGATGGAAAAGTAATACAAAAAAAAAAGAATACACATAAATGTACAAAAAAGATTTACTCTCAAAATCCTTCTGGGAAAACCAACACACAATAGATATCTATTAACCTTGGCCAAACCGAGATATCTATTAACCTTGTCTATACTGTCCAAGCCATGCCAACACTGACCAATTGAGGAATCTTACAATGGAGTATTCCAAGCCATTAAAAAGGCTTCATTGCATCAAATACCATGGAAAATACCTTGGTCCTGTAAACCACAAACAATAAACCCAATAATGACTGAATCAAGGTTATCTTAACTATTGTATGACTGAATATTAAGTCAACATTCCCCCCTTTTAAACTTGACTTGCGATAAACTTACCCCCCTAAAATTTTATTGACCCGTTATCCATGAATACAACATGCCCCCACATCATCTAGGCCTACATCTAGACTTTATTCCCATGAACCATTAAATCAGGGGGTACACATACCTAAATAGATCTTACAAGCATAGTCCCATTTACATGTGATAAAATCAAACTCCATAAACATGATTACAACTATATTCCTAAGAAAATGATACTTGAAGCATATACCTACTTATTTTCCTACATTTATCTCTACTCCAAATACAATGAACCAAATAAAGCATTACTTAACCCAACACTTATTTAGATGTTATCCTCTATGTGCTTAAACCAATGCTCCATTTCCATGTTCCATTTACCATGGTTCATAAACTCATGAACTATCACTTTAATTTGTGTGCAATCCAATATATTATTCAACAATAGAAAGCCAAAGACTTATCTCTTTCCCCTACTCTTTTCCACCACAATGTTGTCCTTCTCAATCTTGTCATAAGATGAGAAAATGGACTTTAGGTTTTCTATATTTGTATCCCATCCTATTACTTGAACAAAAAGTTTTCTCTTGGTTGATTTTTTGCACGTAGTGTCCGCGAATGGCTTGCTATATATCCATGTTCTTAAAGCGTCATCTTTGTTGAAACTTCCCACAAGTTTCTTAGCATCTTCTTTGGTGAAAACATAATCATCTTTAAGGCCATCGTTGGGGTCTATGGTTTCATTTTTATTTTTCTCGATCGTTCCTTTATTTTCATTCTTATTCTTCTTTTTATATCTTGGCATCCTTCTTTCTCTTGGGTTGGGTCTTTTTCTTTCTGTTCATATGCATCATCCTTTGCAACACCTTCAAGCATCTCTTGTGAAAGAGATTTATCACCAACCCTCATAATAGCACATATTATCTCCCTTGATGGATCCCAGTACCACACCATTTTCCTAAGAGATCCCAAACCTACCAGGTTCTAATCCACTATGCAACGAACATCCAAACCACTCTCGCTAAAGAGTCCAAGCATACCAGGATCTAATACGAGATGTTACAACTAAGAGAGAGAAACACAACAACAATAAGCATGCACATAATTAGATACTAGATAATTAGATACTAGAGATATACCTTAGAAGCCCTTCCAATAAAACCAACACATAATAGATATATATTAAAGGTCAATAGTCACCAATTGAGGAATCTTACAATGAAGTATACTAAGCCATTAAATATGCTTCATCCCATTAAATAACGTGGGAAAATGGACACTAGAGATTTATCCTAGAAACCCTTCTTGTAAAACCAACACCTAATAGATATCTATTAAAGACCAATACTCCCAATTGATGCATCTTACAATGAAGTATTCTAATCCATTAAATAAGCTTGATCAGATCAAATATGATGGGAATATATCATGTGTTACCCAATTCCATGCTCCCCTAAACCAGTGACAATAAACTCATTAATGACCAAATCAAGGTTATCTTAACTACTACATGACCAAGTCAAAATTAACTCAACAAAGCTAAAAATAGTAAAAAAAAAACATGGGTAAATTAAAATTAATATCAAATTATGATTACTCCAATATTTTTTTTTAGGAATTCTTATGCATTGACCTATGAAAATGAGAATGAGAAAAAAACCATTTTTATTAATAAATCAATAAATGGTGAAAGTTAACATAGGAAGTTCATCATATAAATGAATACAAGAATAAGTGAGCAAGGACGAAGCCGATCCTAATATACTCTCTATTGTCTCTATGACTTAATAAGGTTCATATCTAGTTGAAACATCGAAGAGAATTGAAACTCCCATTGCCCTACTTTCAAATTTTCAATGATGAATAATGACACTAAATAGAATAAAATGATTTAATTTTTAATAAAACATTATTTCAGTTATACATAATTATATGTAATAAAATGACTTAGTTTTTAATAAAAAGTTATTTCATCAAAACAATAAATAGTATAAACCACAATCGTCATAACTTTTTATTTCTCAAAGCAATAATGATATAAACCACAATCATGATAATTTATTCCATCAAAGTAATAGATAGTATAAACCACTATCATGGTAACTTTTTATTCTCACAACAATAAATAGATGGTATAAACCACACTCATAATCATTTGACATGTAAAATCGCTTTCAAATGATTGTGTCCACTCGACATTCTCACATAAATATATTATCTTTATTATAATGTAGGGCTAATTTTTTTCAATTTTTAACAACTAAAATATTAAAATATAAATAACTAATTCAAATTATTTTTATTAATTAGTATAAATTTATTATAATTATTTTTCTATCAAAGGTTTAGAGAACAAATTCTTTGAGATGTAAATCTTTCTTCTTAATCCATTTTAGAGTATAATTAATTTACTTAATTTTTTTATTATTATTTAAAAGTAACAAGTGTCAACTCAATCTTAAATTTAAACCAAAAAAAAATCACAAATCAACTTAATACTGAGCTGTAAAATGCATCTTTGAACCCAATAATAAAACTAATTTTATTGAAAAATATTTAATTAAAATTCTCATTATTACCATATAATCATTGACACATACCTGCCAAAAAATTTACATAATTTCCAAATATTTTACTAGTGCACCATCCAAAAAAATCACGTATACAACCGGCCCTCCTTCACTTTGGCATTTCCAAAATACAAGAAACATTGCGAGTAATTAAAAAACAGAGACGCGAAATATTCGTTCGGCCACACTGAAAAGAATAGACGTGACGGACAGAAAGAAATGTTCACTGACAACCGACGATATTTTGTGGAAAATGTTCTCTCTTTCAGCTGTGGCCCTGAAACTTTTTCGTGGAAAATTTTCAACATTTCTTTCATGGGATTGGGCATTCTTATGGATAAATATGCGATATGGATAGTGCCACAAAACTATTATGAAAGTGTCGTTTGTTAATGTTATAACCTTCTTACGTTATCAAAGACTTGAAAAAACACTCTCGATGAGTACCGGCTAAAAGAACACTGTATATTAATTTTTTGGTGGGCTACGAAGGGTTTGTTCTTATCCTTGAAAAAACAGTCTCGATGACTTTTTTTTTTCAGGTTCCGCAGATTTGGCCATTGAAGTAGAGCCCGGCATTGTCGTATTTGAACGAAATTTGACCTGAATTGGTTTAGTTGGTTCACGGTGGTTATTCCAACAATATCTTGTTGGAACCACTCAGCATATATAGGGGCAGCATTAAATACAATCTGTTTCATGTAAGAGAGATTTGTAAAAATATCAATGTCTCATAGGTATTAGGTATTTGATGAGTAGGGGTTTTGAGCCCTCTTCGAGGTTGCCCGGTTGCTTATGGTTGGTTTTAATCTCCTATTTCTTGATAATGAAATGATTCTGCCATTGTTCCGTGGATGTTTCCCTTTGGAGGTTAGAAGGTTTTACCACATAAATTCTTTGTCATGATTGAATGGATATGTGTTTGTCTCTTTGCTTTCTGCATTCTCTGTGATATCTGTGGGTTAAAGACCCTAACAAGTGGTATCTTTGCTTTCTGCATTCTCTGTGATATCTGTGGGTTAAAGACCCTAACAAGTGGTATCAAAGGAATTGTGTTTAGATCGCTGGGTGAAGCAAATGTTGCAGGAAGATCACAGCAGAGGAGGACGCACAGGTATGCAGAGATGGCGTCGATTTCTCGTTGAGGACCGACTTATTAGAAAGGCGTTGCCAACGTGGACAACTTCCCTTGCTGTTGAAGGAGCCATGCTGCACTGAAGTCGCGGATAAGCTATGTTCGAACCATTCTGGTGGAGCTGACGACAATTTGTTGAAGTTGTCGGGAGTGTTGGATATGAGGAAATTTTTGTCCAGAAAACACAGAAAGAGAAGTCGAGTTATTGCGGAGGAGTGGAGAATACACTACTCTGTTGAGATTGCTACAAGATATGGAGAAAGGGGGACTCGGTGGTTCTTAAATGCATGGATGAGGAGCCTGATTGCATAGATACACGCAGAGTTGTTTTGCAGGTGGTTGGACATCCATGAACAAGATCTCTTGTTTGTTGATCGATTGGTTTCCTGTGCGTGAAGCTTGAGACTGTGGAGCCTGCGCGTGAAGAGAAGCCTCTGCCTAGAGGTTGTGACCTTTTTCTGTTGCGAGGTGGACTATGCTGCATACGCTTGTAATTCGGTGTGAAGGCTACGCATGGGTCTGTTACACGCATTCTTCTTGCAGGTGGAAGCTGTAGGTGTCATTTCTTGGACACCTCGCTCAGCTGAAGATCACCGCAAGAAGAATGACTAGATCTAGGCATAGAGGTTGCAGTATAGAGCCAGATAGCGCTGAAGGTTCAGGTGGAACCGTTGCAAGAATAGACAAGGACCAATGATCTTGAAATTTGATCTGTAAGTCTTCCCAGTTGAGGCCATCGTAGAAAAAGAGGCGCATGGATCCGCTGCTTTTATATACAGCATTGCTTTCATCGTTGTCGATGGAGATCCAAGCCACCGCAGAGGTCGTGAGAAAAGTGGTTTCATGTTTTGTAGGTTTCTGGATCGATCCTCGTAACCTGATGAAGTCTAATTATTTCCCTTTGTCAAGGTGCAATTCCAGGATTTTAAGGCGGTGGATGGGGAGGACTCTCCTGAGTATGTGGTGGACGATGAGTTTCAGGTTCAAAACTCCTCGTTAGTACTGGATCTACTTGTCTCTTCATTCTGTAGATGAACTTGGAGGGAATTGCGTTGTGGCAGCAGTTCACATGAAATCCGGCGACATGAGAGGGATCCTGTGGAATTACAGTTGTTGCAGAAAGGCTGACCGCACGTCTAACCTTTTGGATTCTTGACCTCTAACCCATCGGGAGGAGCCACAACATCTGTGTTCTCTTTTTCCATGTAAATAAATTTGCACGAAGTTTCAGATGTATTTGCCGTATTAGCTGCCGATTGGACACTCAAACGCGTACGCATATGGTAAAGTAAACGATATGTTTTATACTTTGAAATATTTTCATTTTCAAAAGAGTGGATCGAGACATTTTCAAACGATATGTTTGGAGGTATAAGATGAATGACTTTATGCATTTAATAAACCTTTTAATTAATTAAAAACAAAATTATTCCAATTTTTTTTTGGAATTGAGATGAAATCATTCCTCCATATTTAAGCTTGGTTTTATAAGCTTTGTTTTGGTCACGTGAGGAAATGGAAAAGGTGTGTAAGTTTGAGGTGAAGGTGCTCCAAGGATTTCTAGCTTCGGGTGATCAATGTAAAGTGAGGTGGTGCCCTTAGTTGCAAGCATGGCATGACAAAGTCACCATTGCGGTCAAGAAATGGATGAGAGAAGTGTTGGTAAATGACAGTAACCAAAGAAATGTTAATAGTAAAAGTTATCTATGAACATTTATTTTTATAGAGTTGTAAATTTATTATATGTAATTGGGCATACAGCTATAAGATAGACTTAGGCTCTTTTCACGGGAAAAGTCTAAACATAGGTTTAGATGATAGGGGTGGGTTTCACGTCATGTTCGTCGTAGTTTGATGTCCATGAAATTGCATGTAATGAAGCCTCTTTAGGTTATGTGTAACTTTATTGTAAATTGCTCTGGAGGTGAGCGATGAACACTTACTTGGCCGTTTTGGCCAGATTTGGTCAAGGGGATGTTCATGTTAAGGTTGAGCTAGGACTCCATTGAAAGTTCCCTAGAGGTGAGCTTGTATCAAGATCACTTGGATGGCTTTGTCTTCTTTTGGCAAGGTCTCGAATAAGGCGGAGCACTGAAGGTTCTCAAGATCATGACAGGAGAGTTGTTTGCAAAGCTCAAGTAATTATTGTATGGCCTGGATCTAGAACATGCAATTGTACAAGACACAGATTCCTTCATGGTGAGCCAAGGTTTACAAGAAGTGAACATAACCAATGTGTTTATGGTACTCACTATCTTGGTGTTTAGATTGTTGACAATATGCATGTAGCAGGCAGAAGCATGGTTAAGATCAACGGGTTGGCTCAGTTGGACATGACGTTTGTAATGAAGGATCTCTGAGCTGTAAAACAAATATTGGGCATAGAGATACATAGAGACGAGAAAAATGATAAATGAAGGATACTGATGAGATTCAGTATGAGCCTTGTGAGACTGGTAAATGTCTCTTCAGCTTTCATTGTAATCTTTCTTTAAGATGGTGTCCTGGTTATAAGGAAGAAGGAGGGCATGTCTTGTGTATAGTATGCTAGAAGAATGTATAAGTTTGCGATGAAAAGATAAGATATTTCACATGCAAGGGTGTCACATGACAAATCCAAGTGGAGCGGTGAAATGGGTGCTTCGGTTTTGAAAGCACTGGTATCACGTATCTTTAGCCTGCAAGAAGGTGATGAATGGACAATGGCATGACATCAGGTTAATTGTTGTCAAGCTGGAGATTGTTGGAAAGTGACAACTAATTGCCCTGAATTGGTCTAGTTGATTCAAGGTGGTTTCTCCAACAATATCTTGTTGGAACCACTCAACGTATATAAGGGCAACATTAAATACAATCTGTTTCATATAACTGAAGGAGAGATTTGTATAAATATCAATGCCTCATAGGTATTTGATGAGGGCTTCGAGCCCTTTCCCAGGCTGCCTGGTTGCTTATGGCTGGTCGTAATCTCCTTGTCCCATGGATGTTTCCCTCTTAAGGTTAGAGGGTTTTACCACGTAAATCCTTTGTCTTTTGTGTGATTGAATGGACGTGTGTTTGTCTCTTTGTTTTCTGCATTCTCTCCTGCATATGTGTGATCTATGTGGGTTAAAGATCCCTTTACGGAAGGGCTTGTTCTTATTTATTTAGCTCCGAGTTCCAGCAGGGAAGCATTCCTCTCTAGAAAGGAGATTTTAACACTTGTTTTGAAACACTTCAGTGACATAGCTATTTTACGGATGAGATAAGTTCGTGACTGAAGAGAAGGAAAAAAAGTTATCGCTTTAATGTTCCCCGCAGATTTTTCTACATTAATTTATTTGGTCCCCTACAATTATTGTAGTCGCATTCGCCATATATTCACGCCAATTTTAACTCTTTCCACTTTATTCCATTGTGCTGCTCTCACTCTTTCTTCCCTAAGTGTAGTGTATGCAGTGGATTGAAGATATGAAAACAATTCTAAGCATCGACGGAGAAGGGGTTCGTGGGATCATCCCTACAACTATCCTTCAGTTCCTCGAGGAAAAATTTCAGGTATTTTTATAGTTCTACAGAATCTTATCGATTCCACTTTTAAATGCTTGTGATCGCGTTTTTATTTTGAGGATATCTATCGTCTATGCTAAATATAGTTTTCCTGTGATATTCATGTCAGGAACTTGACGGTCCAAATGTCAGAGTAGCTGATTATTTCGATATCATTGCGGGGATGAGCACTGGAGGATTGGTCACTGCGATGTTAACTGCTCCAAATGAAAAGAATCGCCCGTTTTTATTTGGAGAAGTGCCCTTCTATTTTTCCACATCCGAAGAAGTGAGTGTGTAGCAAGACTTTTTGCGTTTTAGTTTACAACCTTAATGTTCAATATGTCAACAGAAAGCTGAAACAATTTAGGTGATTTCTTGAAAGGGGCATTTGTGGATGCTTAAGGACACACTATCGGGTTCTGACGGGACCAAAATATTCCGGGGATTGCCTCCACAACATCATAAAAAAAATATGTGGGCTTATACGATTAAATGAGACGCTAACCAACGTTGTTATTCCTAGATATGACATCAATTTACAACAGCCAACAATCTTCTCATCTTTTGCGGTAATCTTTGTGTGATCATGAAATCAATTCTAATTCGAGTTCAATTAATATAATATACCAAATCTCTTTCCAGGCTAGCAAAGACAAGTCGAAAGGTGCATTTTTGTCCGATGTCTGTATTGGGACTTCAGCAGTTCCAACATATCTTCCTTCTCATTGCTTCACAACACAAGATTCCCAAGGCAAACCCAGAAGCTTCCATCTTCTAGACGGCGGAGTTGCAGCTAACGATCCAGTAAGTCGTGCTTAAATATTTTGCAATCATAATCTCTTAGTCGGTATCTATGATTGACATTCAAATTTTGAATGCTGCTGCGTAACAGTTTTGTCTGAGACATTGTGCAGTTAATTTGCTGCTGTCTAAAACAATTTTGCAAGACATCACTTGCTATCAACTATCTGATGAATGAAGTTCTCACCTGCAAGACAAATCCACCACAGAACGACTGTCTAGTTCTTTCTCTTGGAACATGACAAAAAATAGCTGGCTACAAGGCTACCGACACTGCAAAATGGGGCTTATTTGGATAGTTAAACAAGGATGGTAAAGCTCCTTTAGTTGATATCTTAATGCAGTCGAGTACAGATATGGTGGAAATTCACGAATACTTCTTGCTCAAAGCCTTTAACGTGCATCCGTATCTAAGAATCCAAGTCATTTTGTTGCACCTTATAAATAATTCACTTTTGTTTGACGTTGAAGACCGTCCATATTGGATATGATAGAAGTTCATTGGATCTGTCAACGGAGGAGAATCTGAATGGCTTGAAAATGATAGGCACTGCACTTTTGGACAAACCTGTTTCGAGTCTGAATATGGAGACTGGCCACTATGAGAAAGTGCCAGGAGAAAACACCGAGACCAACAGGGATGCATTGACTAGGTGACAACAGTCTATAATTATCATTAAATTTGCCAAATTCAATAAATCGCTGAGCGCAATGATTGATGTCAATTAGTTTCAGAGTTAATATTGTATTTATTTGGCCTGTTTAAGAAGTTACTTTCAGGTGAAAGAAAGTCACGATTAACCACTGGTCCTAATGGCGACCACTTCGATTCCATTAAATTTTCTAAAATCAAACAAAATACATGTTAGAGGTAGTGCATCAAATCGACTATGCAATGCCTAATAAACGTTGATAGTTGATTATGGTTTCAATCCATTTGAAATAGGAAGTTGGGTGTTGGCAAGAGTCCGAAAACTTTCGTTGCACAACTGTGTTCGAAGATGTAATTTGTTCGAACTTATTGAAAGTAGGTTATGATTTAGATTTTATGAAATAAAGAGATAAGTTTTCAATTATCATATTTAAAATTATTAATATATCCTTAGTTATACATATTTGTTTTATTAATTAAATTTGTATTGATTTGGAAAGATAATATTAATTAAATTTGTATTGATTTGGAAAGATAATATTCTCATCGTATCAGTTATTTTTGAGATTTGACGCCATAAGTTATGTTTGAAATTTTATTATTAAGTTTAATTGAGATCACTTTTAAGATTTTATATTTAATTTAATTTAATTTATTTATTTTGGAATTTTTTTTACTTATGATTACGGAAAAGAAATCTGTAATTGAGTAAAATTACCATCTCTTAAATCTTTCTCCCCTCATTTTAATTGTTTTACTGAAGGCTCTTATAAAAAGTTTTTTGAAAAAACCCTTGAAGAGAAAATATAGAGAAAAAGATGAGACTTTGTCACTCCTTTTTCTATTAAAATTTACCTAATTGTACAAGAAACAACTAGCAAGAAGAAGAACCATTGTGACAAAACAAGTAAATTTCTCCATAAGTTTGATGTGTAAGCTCAACTCAGGCTTAGACCCGTGGGTGTCTTTTGAGAAAGAGATTTTAGTTTGTTTGTGTTTTGTTGCAATCAGCCTAGCTATAACATATCTTAAAGACAACATGCAATGGCGAATGTGATTTCCAGGTTAATAAATAAAACAAATTCTTGGGTGTTATTTTTATTACCCTCTAGCTATGTGTGCTCGCATTTGTTGGCCAGCGTTTGGAAAGAGCCCAGGAATTAAACACTGTCAAAGTATTATATGGAAGTGTTACTTGGTTGCCAATCTGTGATATTGGTAGTCCGTTGTAAATCCATGCAAGCCATTTTATTTGCCACGTGTTTGTGTGACTGTGTATGCAAAGTGAGAGTATGTGTGCTCCGAAGTTGTTTTCAATTTACCTCCAACTCTGTGGATCTCTATGAGCAACCTTAAATGTGAATGTGTTTATTCGCTCCTTGGGTGCATGTTTTAAGAGTGTTATTAAACTACTAATCTTTCCATTAACTGTTATTAAAGTAACAATATTCTTACTCTTTAACTGGTATTAAAGTAATCATATTCTTACTTTTTATAACTCCAAAAAGATTTAAAAATCATTGGGAAGATAGTGTAAGAAGGTAAACAACTTCAATGTCTTACTAGGTAGAAATCATTGGGAAGATACTCTAAGAAGGTAAACAACTTCAATGTCTTACTAGGTAGAATTGTGGGGATAGAAAAAAGATTGAGTTGAATCAATGGTTGGGTAGGTGTTCTTAGGAAGTTGGAAGTGCAAACAAGCAATTAAGGATAGACTTACACCAAGTGAAGAACTAGTGGGTAGATCTACAATCTATTAATTGTTGGTGAAGGCCTTTGGAGTTGAGGGAGTAGATCTGATGGATCAACAGTGCACGTAGTTTACTCTGCACAACGCAGTTTCAAATACTGTGCACGAAATAGGCTACGCTACAAAATTCTCAAGACCACTGCGTAGTACACAAACTACTCAGTTTGTTTCATGCTGTGAATACATACACTTAATGAAATGATTTATGAATATGAAATAACACAGTGATATGCATAGCACATAAACTCATAAATAAAACATAAACTTTGTCAATACACAAAACTTCTTATTAATGAATTTCAGCATTGTGCGCGAATACAAAATAGAATGATAAAGATGAGCTTCGACTCTAATGACTTTTTTTTCAACTCTTCAGTTGTTGGTGGTTCTCTCTACCTCTTTGCTTCTTTTCTACGCATCAACTACTTATCTTAAGCATCATCGACTAACTAAACAACTCGGACTTATATAGACACTGACTAAGACTTCCTATAGAAGCTAAGAGCGACTCGACATTAAAGAATGTCATTAATTCAAATGACTCTTCATCCACTTACCAGAGCTCAAGAAGATAGAAATCGACTCCATTTATAACTTCTTGCTTGTCGTCTAACTTTAGAGTAAATGTGTGACTTTGCACTTACTGACTGTCTGACTAAAATTTCGGCTCACTAACAAACTACTGAAAAAATGATTGATAGACAAATTGGCGAAGATGTGAATATCTCACCAACTTGTAATTACAATTTCCAGTACACCCCCTTAATTATAAGTAGGTGGGATTACAAAATAAAATACATAAAAAAATTGAGTTTTCATTTTATCGTTACTCATTTGTTACTGCGTGGACTCCCAAATTACTTCAGAGATGTTGAAATGTATCTCTTGTTGATCAGGGGATCAAATTTTGCTCGAAAATTCAAAGTGTTCGGAATCGCTTCAAATCGAACGAGAGCGTAGGCCTCGTCATCATGAACCCAACGCAACTCTTTTGGGTTCAAACAGACTTTGGGAGTGAGAGATATCGTGTTCTGTTCAAAATGACAAACAAGAAAAAAAGGGGTGCTGACTGTAAAGTCCGTACAGTCTGTACGGACGCTGACGTGGCAGGCCGTACGACATGTGGCAGACAACAATTTGCATAGTTGGCAGGTGACATGGCTTGTTTGCAGTGAATGGAATGGCGACACGTGGCCCAATCAATGGCCGCCACGTGTCCCCTTTTTATTGGTTTAAAATTTATTTGGAGTCCACTGGATTCGACCCCGTGACCTCCACCTGCGTGCAAAGATTTGGAAAAGACCACCAACCAATGCGCCACCATAGTGTTTCTTAACACTATATGGTGCAGATTTTATTTGAATTGAAATGTTGTATGTTTGGGCGGGGGGTCGAGCCGGGGCCTAGCCCCAACCCGTGGTTATGTTATATTGTAATATTGCCACGGTTTAAAACCTTTGCGTGCACATTCAAAACTAAACCCGTATTGCTTCATGGTTTCCATTTTTTCATCTATGGTGGAATGCATTTTGGCATTGATGATGGTAATATTGGCATTGATTTGTTGCACTTCCTTCTAGGTCTCTGAGAAATCAAATGAAAATGTATTGGGGTAGGCTTCAAGGTCTTCCCTACGGGTGTTGGCCATGATGAAAGGGAGAAACATAAAGGGGTGGGTGGGACCACACAGAAAAGGGTTTATGGGTGAAGGGTATCATGTTGATCAAGGAGAAGAGGGTAATCCAATGTTGTAGGTCCCAAATAAGGGCGATGGAAGAGGGTCGACACCAAAGAGAGAAACAAAAGTTGAAAAGTGATAGGTATTATTACGATCAGAATGAAAATAGGAGTCCAATGGGATAGCTCTCAAATAAGGCTGCGGGGAGGTCCCAAATTTTTTTTTTCCTCCTATAGAGTTATACTCTGAAGTGAATAATACTGCAGTGGTGAAATTCCCTAATTCTTAACAGGAAGAAATATGTAGTAATATCACAACCCGAATGCAGACAATAAGGTTGCATGAAAATAGATCTTGTATGTTCATGCCTTGTTCTAATTTTTTCCCAAGGTTCAGGGTTTTGAGAGTGCCTAAAGATAAGGGTTTGACCTATGCTATATCTCTTTAATATATGTGTGGGCTCAAACAATAGTACTCCACCCAATATCTAAGGGCACCAACTAAGGAGGCTAGACCATACACTTAGTCTTACTACCGGATTACCTAGGTACTAGAGAGTATCTTCCCGAGTGTTGTTCTCAGTGGCACTATAGTAGTCAAGAGACCAATCAGTTTAGTAGTGGAGGGCTTCAGGATATCTAGGTCAGTCCATATACATTTGTTGTATGATGCGCTACAACTCGAAGGGGTGCCAACATGGGTTACAAGGGTGGCCAACAATGTTTCCTTAAGTACCACTTGTAGTTCCTTCATGTATGCTTCGCCAACCACAAATTTATGCATTGAACGACAGATCACTATATATTTAAGATGTTGAAATCCGTCTCTACCCTGAAAAAAAAATTGCCCACAGTTTTTTCCAAGGAAAGTGCTATGATACCACTTGTTAGGTATGCTATCTATTATAATATCACAAAAGAGGAATACTTCAGAGAATAATAGTGGAATATCAACAGATAACGGAAACACTACAGATAATAACAGCATAACAGTGAATTATATGGAACCACAACACCAAAATAATACCTTTATTGATAGGAAACATTGTTCACTTGCCTCTTCGAGGGGAAAATTCCTATAGAGAAAAGATCTATTACAATAATTCACCAGAAAAAAAAATTCCATCCCTTGACTCCTATTGTTACTAAATCTATCTACTACAAGAATAATCTAGAGGAAGATCTTCTAGAAGCAGAAGCTTTGATCAGGTCTTCTTAAATTTGAATTATTCTTCCTTATTACTAGGACTTATTAAAATTGGCCTTTATTACATGGAAAATATACCATTCTACCTAAATGAGGGGTTAGCGAGGTTAGGTCCCTAACAAAGATAATGGAAAGAAATAGAAAAATATCTTTTCTAAGGAGAAAACTCTTATAGGAAGGGAAAGACACTGAAGAGTTCCAATGGAAGAAGGTGACTTCTTGAATAATATGAGGTTTATGAAAACATTGGAATTTTTTTGAATAGGAATGGATTCCTTGGGGTATGGTGGAGAATCAATTTCCATGGAGATTGTGAAATAAGATCTCTAAGTAGTGGAGATAATGGAAAATGAACAACAATAGGTCTTTGAATGTGTGTCATAATTTAAAGAGGATATTGATGTCAAAGTCATCATTTCTGCATCTGAGAATGAGGAGTCCCTAGAAGACATGCCCATGAGTGCAGTGGAATTAATTAATTCTTCTTAGGTTTTTCAAAGTACATTTTCAAAGGAAGGAAGAAAAAATCTTGTTTTTGTTTACAAGGAAAGATAATGACAACAGTAAAATGATTGCAACAATTGAATAAATATTTGAAGCAGATGGGATCAATCAAATCATTGTAAGAGAGAAAAATATTATAGCCTCTCGGGAAGTTGTATAAGTTGAAACATAGGTTATGGTAGAAACCATTACAAGGCATTAAATAAGGTGAAACCATGAAGAATTTGTGAACTTAAAGGGTAGATTTGAAGGAATTAGTGGTCAACAAGGCATAGTAATTGTGTTTGAATAACCCTGTGACAATCTAAAATCTTGTATTCACTAAGGTAGTAGAGGAAGGTGACAGATTTGAAGAGGAACTAGAGTTGGAGGCTATGGAAGAAGAGGGTAGACATGAAAAAGTTACCCTTGTCATTTTTCGCTGTGAAGGAAGAGATCCCGACATCCAAGAGGAGCATGAGAATTAGAAGATTCATAGGTATTATGGACATGAAGATAATGAGTTTTCCATAGTATAAAAAATGAAAGTGGTGGAAGATAAGGAAAACCTCGGAGTTGCATATGTAGTATTGAAATATACAAAGAGAAAGAGGAGGATATTGAATAAATTATTGTTTCAATTAACCACTTATTTTTTTACGAGTTTGAAAATATCAACAACAAAATTAAGGTTGAAAGAAAAGAGAAGGAAGGGAACAATTATGAATTTCTAAGGATACTAAGTAGTATGAGAAAATAAGAATGGAAAAATGATGAAAGAAAGTTGGTTTTATGATAAATATATGTATAAAAATAACCCCGCTTTGATGGAGAGGTAAATAAAGAGGATGATGGAAATTCTAGAAGAAAAATGATGATAATGATGACGTCTAGGAAATTGAAATAGTAGGTATGAAAGAAGAGGATAATGCAATTGACTTGTTGACAGTTTTCGCATTCCATGTGTGCATGTCTTATACAAAAGGAGGAGTGGAGAATGAAATTACAATGGTATGCATGCAAGTAGGATTGTAATTGCAACCAACAGAATAAGTGGAAGATGCACTTCTGAAAAAGGTTCCCAATAATTTATCATTTCCTTTTATGTCTCATGTGATTTGAGCATAGGGATTGACTAACAAGAGGATGGAGTGGCCAAAGAAATTCCATTATAACATGAATTTATGGGAATCCTTATTTTACCTAATGCATGTTGGCTTTTTTTTCCATGCTTGTGTGCATCCTTATTAACACTGGGGAGTTCAAACCCAAGGTTCATCCATATTTTACCAACAAAAACCCTAGAGAATCGACATATCAGTCCTCGGCCAAGGACGAAGAAGGTCTCACTTGAGATGTAGAGGGGATGACAAATACCATAAGTTCTTGTGAAAGGGATGAAGGATTAAGAAAACCATGATCCATTTAGGATGATATTCATACCTTCCATATACAAAGATTTACTATGATACTAAGTAAAACAATACACTCATATATCCAAACAACACATGATAGGCACACAATAAATCATAACTGCCACAAATTTACTATTCATTTCATTCCATTCAACACAAACATACAACATGCATTAA
This sequence comes from Picea engelmannii, assembly GCA_009831015.1. Classification (NCBI taxonomy): domain Eukaryota; kingdom Viridiplantae; phylum Streptophyta; class Pinopsida; order Pinales; family Pinaceae; genus Picea; species Picea engelmannii. The sequence continues at coordinate 447,683 of ML777979.1, forward strand.
TAAAACTATATTCGTCAACAACAGAGCTTTATATCCTCTTTAGATAATTCTTCATAAATACACTGCACTACACAACACACATCCTTTCAAATCTCAGACATATGACATACTTAGATTTATATTCATAAGAATTACAATATTAAAAAGACGTAGAGTGAGCTTGATTCTAACAAATCAATGGATATCATCTAACCATATAAGTCTATTTTTTATTTAACTGCTTCCTTTTATATATTTCTCTGACTCATAGATTTGTCTCTTTCTTCTTCGCTCCACTCATTCTACTCACAAGTTATTTCCCACACTTCTGGCACCTTCATGTAGTCCACATAGCCTTCTAGAATCAGGGAAATCTTAATTGCCTCACTAAATCATCTTTTTTCAACTCCAAAATCCCTTGTGCTATTATCAGTAATCATTCGAGATGATTTATCGATGATTCATTTCTTGATTCCATAGTGCATCTCATTGATTTCTAGTGTGCATAAAAACTGGGACCAACACGCATTTGGTAGACTTCAAGCTCAGAATGCAATATCAAAAATAGGTTTGGCATGCACTTCTTATCATTATTCATGCATTAGCTTAATCTTGTGTAAAATTCATAACTAATAACTAAAATTCATAACTAATTCTATTGATATAAAGCCAAGGATCATTGATAATATAAAATGTGTTAAAGTGATTGTGAGTTGCAGTAATTACTGGTTACTAGGTTGACTTTATCCAAGGACTTCGCATCTTGAAGAGGGGAAGAAAAGAGTTGGAATAAAAGATTTTTTTTTCAAAGGAAGAATTTCTTTGTTTCCATCTTGCTACTTGAATTTTTTCTAGAGAATTTTTTGCATTTGTGACAAGAATTATTGAGCAAAATGTTATCATTGCCGCTTGACATTTTGGCTTATGGAAGTAATTGTAAATGGTTGAATTTTCTTTTCCTATGAACGTTTGGGTGATGAGACTTGCTTTGCATGATTGAGTGACTTTATTACTTAGCACATAAACTTATTAAATGCTCACATGCATGCAAATCATACTCAAGGGAATATGAAATAGATTGAAATTTTTGACTTTGCAGTCTATGTAATTAGATTTTTGGAAGATGCTCATTGGATAGTATTGAATGAGCTTGTGATTTTTATTTGGTGAGATAACTATCAAATTGAAAATCATTAATAGATGATTTATAGACATTTTGAGCATTTCTTAATCGAGACTAATAAACTTAGTCCATTAGATCCATAGGCCAGAGGGACGTTCACTCTGTATTTGTGTGGTCTAGTAAATTTGTTTTTACTAATGAATCATGGTAATAATGCTCTGGATATTTTAGTACTCTTCATATTTGTTGAGATGATTATCAGGATGTTATGATATGATGTGCCCTTCATATTTTAATACATTCTAAGATTTGCCACCATCTCTATTCCCTTTGCCTCTTCTCATGATACACTAAACTCAACATCCAATTTTCATCGCCTTGACAAGTTCCTCATTGCTCACAAACCAAAAAAAAGACTCGTAGACATAATGTGTCTTCCTCCTCCCTCTGCATGCGGGGACATTCTTCCTTATTCTCTTCAAGACCCTCACTCGACCTCATATTTGATAACACTTGTTGGGATCGTCCTGCAAGCATCAATATTAATGAACATAGATAATAAAAAATATAAACAATCACACAAAACACAACAAAGAGAAATAGAGGTGGAAATGGTATTCATTATTTTTCAGTCAATGGAGAAATGAATCTAAGTCTCAAGAAGCTCCTCATGGGATTCTACATTTAGAGAAGAGAGCTCACAAATGTTTTGAGTCATAAAGAAATCCAAACATTTGAAAAACCTCTGATTTGGAACTACAACTGTATGTGTTGTCACAATCCAACATTCTAAACTTTGCCACCATCATCTAATTCTATGATGAGAGTTGTGAAAGATCTAATTTCTCTTATTAGCTATTATGATGAGAGTTGTGAAAGATATAGGTAAAAATATGAGTAGATTGGACTTATATCCATGTTGTTGATAACTTACATATTACTAGGAATATGCCTACAGATAATCTCATGCACATGATCCATAACATAATTTTATGAAAGCGAACTTCACGCAACTGTGGAGTAGAATCAAGTCGCCACAACCATTTGCACTAACATGGCGTCAGATTTTCTTTATTGGTCATTTCCATATTCATATATTTAGATTCCAATATTTTCACGCTAAAGTATTTATAGTGTCACAGATACGCCAAAGAACTCTAATACAAACTACATATCATAACCCTTACATTATTTTTGAAATATTGTTGAAATTGAAAGAGAAAAACACAAGGGTTAATCATTTTTAACCAAAATAAATGAGAGCATGAATATCATAATGCTCATATTTCAATGGATATTCATAGAGTATTTTCTTTAGCTATTCATAGAGTAGTTCCTTTAGCTCGATATGGATGGATGATTACTAGTTAAAAACAAGATTGGTAGCATTTAATTAGTATAAAACGATGCACATGGATGATTATTAATGGTTCTCATTCTATTTATTTTTTATATGTTACAAGGATGAAATTCCACAAGACATAACACATTAGATGCCATAGGTTGAACCAAGTTTAAGTATTTTATACTAATACCTTTCTCCTCCACAAGTGCATTGAAAGGATACTTTTTTATGATAGACATGCAATGCACTACCACATCTACAAGCACCCTTGTACAGTACTATTAGAGCCTCCATCATGGTGTTGCGGTGTCACAACCTCCATTGCAACTGTATTAGAGCGTCAATGCAACATTGCCAAAGTAATTAGAGCAGTTTAGAGCCTTCAAAGTGGCCACTAAGAATTTTTTTGTTTAATGATTTCATAGCTATTACAATTAAACAAAAACAAATCACATACTCAAGGCAATAACTTCAAATATCATATGATTCAACCAATGTAAAATTAGATGTTTCAAATTTTGTAATAGTAAAATACATTTATTTAAAAAAAAAAAAAAAAATTAATTAGTAAAGAATTTAAACAAAACTTTGAATATGAATATGGTTACAAAGTTGAGATGAATTAATACAAGGTCAACTTAGTTTGCCCACTAAACTTTAGATTCTCTACATTTTTCATCACATCTAAATTATATAAAACCAGTATTACCAGTTCCTACCGCAGGACTATAGCTTTCAATTCATCATTGACCATTTACTTGTTTTCTTTTGACAACAAATATTTTTTGTGTTGTCTAGTATTGTACATATACTTAACCAAACAATTTTTTTTTATAATATTAAAATTATTTTTATCACACATCTCATTCGCTAACCAATTCGATTTAATCTTAGGTTATACCTATTCACTCTATTTTGATGTCTCCTTTATCTCTCAATCTCTCTTTTTTCCATCTCCAGATCTCTTATCTCCTAATTTATTTTAGGAGTTTTCTCATGTATAACTGACATAAACAGATTGTATATTGTGCATATATTCACATCCCATATCTACACTTCCTGGTAGACCATCTATGAACCAATTTCAATTGTTGCCTTCACCCTCTTCCACATGTTGTAATCTCTTTAACAATCATTTGAACCACTAATTCATTCAATGTCGGGTACCATTAGGCGGGTGGGGGTGGAATTAGATACATGCATAGTGAATGCAAATTCAGAGAGCTTAACCACTCCAATGACATATACATGTATACCATGTGAAGAGGATTACTCAACTTTTTCACATGAGTCTAGTTTTGCCCATTTTTAAAGCACTAAGTGCATTGTAAGCATTTTGATTGTAAATTCATGATCATGGAAATTATATGTTTTGATTGGAAATTCTTGGACACAGTAATGATATAAATTAAAGTTTTGGTCCCAAGTGTTTTTAAATTCAATTATCATAGTGGTTATCAAATTTATCACATACCATTGATTGATATCTTTATTAGTTATTAAATTTTTCATTTATGAGTAACTCTAATAATGGATAGTTTTTCGTTTTCCTTGTATATGTCTTAGTTCATTAAAATCTATTTTAGAAAATATCCAATAAATGGGCATAACTTCACTTTGAAATGAGTGATCATGTTATAGATTATGTGATAAATAGAGAAAGTAAGCATATGAAAAAATTACAATTACAAAATTCAAATGCATTAGAAAAAATAAATAATTACAAAATCTATACAAAACAGACTAAGTCACCATGAATATTAATAAAATAAAATTCACCTAAAGTCATACCAATATTGTATAAAACTTTGAGTCATCATCTAATTATGACAAAGAATCAATGAATTAATATATGGATGATCACTGAAATTCTTCACTACATATTAATAGGTTAACCTTTGTAACTATCAAGTTTATTAATTATGTTTGATAATTTTCTCTTAGGTGGCAGAAGAAAAACCTGCAACTTAAAAGTTCATTAATTTTATTTTTCTTTTACATAATTATTACAATTTTCAAAAATAATTTAACATACAAAATTCTAATTTCAAAGTTAATGTTAAGCTGACACCTATATAGATATTATTTTATTTAACACATCCCCTTTCAATTTTAATAATTGGTTCATGATTTATTTCAGAAAATTGTATTTTCTTATATTATAACAAGAGGATGTTATTATTTATTGGTTTAATATAATTTTTATTGTTATTATAAATATATTTTAATTAATTTTAATAAGTAATACTCTACTATTTTATTTGAAACACTAGTTTTAAGAACATAAACTAATGCTATTTTGATGCTATTTTGATATAGATATACCATCTTCAAAATGCTGACATGATAGTAATGGGCATGGATAAAGAAACTCTTGATACTTATCCATCATCATCTTCTCAAATAAAAGTGAGACCACCTCCCCTAGACATCTCTTGCTATATCTGCAAATATGGGCATTTGTAAGTGCTAATCCTAGACTCTTTTCATGCCCACATTTCTAGTAGAATCTAAAATAAGAGATGGAAATGGAAATGGAAATGGCAGCAAACGTTGCCGTAAAGAACGGGAGGAAGCATGGCGACATTTCCAGTGGAATCGACCATGGGAAATAGAAACAGGAGCAAACATTTCTGCAAAGAAATCGTGTTCTATAAAAATGAGATCCGTTGTGAACTGTTAATTTGATGGACCAATATGAAAAATATTCCTCATTAAATAAATATTTTTCATCCATTCCAAAGTTCTGATTTAAAAAATACATAAGTGGGATAACACCCTTGGAGTTGACGGGCGTCATCAAATATAAATATCTATATGATAATGAAACATTGGTTGCCCAATATGTGCCCTCACCAGATGCCGTATATATCGCATGGATGTCCTTTTGTGAAGGGATTTTTAAGGCTTTTCTAATCAATTCCACATATATTTGAAATATTAAAGTGACACGTGGTTCTTTACTCTGAATTTGTGGTGTAAATAAAATTCTAAAGAAGCAATCTCTCACCTTTTGAAATATTGAACTTTTTTAACATTGACATGAAAACAATATCTGCAATATTGAATAAAGATTTAATAACAGATTTCTTATCCTAAACTTGCAGAATTCTAATGAAAAAACCCATCACTTCAATATTAACCACAAATTTTTCTTCATTAGTTTATTTGGTCATAGCACTTAGGCTCGAGGCTATTACAACATATTCATTATGAGTTTTACTCATGTCATTTATGGGAATTGAATACGAGTGGGGATGATATCAATCATTCATCACAACCATCAAAACTAAACCCAATTGTCATAGTACATTAGTCATATATTCATGTTTATTCTAATTCTTTTCGCTTGGTTCCATTGTGTTAGATAATCATTCAATTAGAACAACATAACACTAGAAAATGATTAAATCACAATATCATAGAATCACGCTTACAATACATGCATGAAAAAACGAAGAAATTATTATTGAGGTAGTTGCACAGAAAAAATGCATTCACCAGTGATCAAGCTTGATCTTCATAACAATACATAGCCTCATAGAACAAACAATTAGTTGCTCCTCATTGAACTCTATTTTGGAAAACAACTCATGCATTTTGCATGGATTATTTAATCAAACAATCTATATCTAAACACTAACCAACAAAAAAGAAAACTGCAAATAGATTGCATCATGTCAGTTGATTGACAAGACTACATAATCCTGCATCAATTACCAATATACTCCCCCTTGATACTGAGAGGGCTCACAATTGATCTCAAAGTTTCAAAAAATGGACTTTGGCAACTGCCTTAGTGAAAATGTCTCCAAGTTGTTCTTGAGTTTTTATATACCTTAGTTCTACTTCCTTTTTTGCACCAAATCTCGAATGGAATGATACTTTAAATCAAAGTGTTTTCTCCTACTATTCTTGGCCAATTTGATGGCACTAGTGTTATCACAAAAGATCAATGTAGGATGAATTTGTTTCTTTCCAATTTCTTCTAGAACTTTTCTTAGCCATAATTCTTGTGTACCTATTGAGGTCACTGCAACATACTTTGCTTTTGTGGATGAAAGTTCAACTATAATTTTTTTCTTTGAGCTCCAGGTAATAAACCTGAACCAAAAGAGAAACAATTACCAGATGTTGACTTACAGTCATCCAAACTACCTCCTCAATCAAAATCACTAAAGCCGACAAGATTAAGCCTTTTAGAAGTGTATTAATGAATACCAAAATTTAGACTTCCTTTCACATACCTCAAAATACTCTTTGTTTCCTTCATATGTATTTCAGATGGCTCTGTCGTGTATCTTGAAACAAGAGAAACTTAATAAGAAATATCAAGTCTTGTGTGCATTAGAAACATCAAGCTTCCAACGATACTTTTGTATGTTTCCTAATCAATTATTTCAACACCATCATCTCTACACAACACAATTCCATGAGCAGTTGGAGTGGAGGCTGGTTTACAATATAGCATATCAAATTTCTTCAACATATCTTTTGCATACTTTGTTTGACAAATGAAAATTCCATCCTCATTTTCATAGACCTCCTTAACCAAAATATTACGTGAGACCCAAATATTTCATCTTAAATTCATTCATCATAGCAATTTTGAATTCATCCTTCATCCTAGAACTACTAACCATCTATAATAAGTCATCAACATATAGACTTACAATACAAATATCATTAGCTTCTTGTTTGTAGTAAAGTGTAGGTTCACTTTTACTTCTATTGAAGCCATTCTCCTGAAAATATCCATCAATCCTAGCATACCATGTTCTTGGTGCTTGCTTGAGGCCATACAAATCCTTCTTCAACTTGTATACTTGATGTTCTTTTCCTTGCACTTCAAAACCTTGTGGTTGTTCCACAAGCACTTCTTTTTCTAAATATCCATTCAAAAATGCACTTTTCATATCTATATGATGAATGCTCCATTTCTTTTGAGATGCTAAAGAAATCATCATTCTAACAGTCTATTGTCTTGCTACTGGTGCAAGTGTTTCTTCATAATCAATTCCATACCTCGGTGTGAAGCTTTTAGCAACTAATCTTGCCTTGTGTATTTAAACATTCCCATCACTATTATACTTAGTCTTGTAGAACCATTTAGTACCAATCTTTTTCTCGTCATTTGGAAGTTCTGTAAGCTCCCATGTATCATTCCCGTGAATATAATCTATCTCTTCTTGCATTGTTTTCACCCAAACCTCATTAGTACACACATATTAAAAACATGATGGTTCAAAAAGAACCTTGGAAAGTAAAGAAATTTTTTTTGTCTCACCTATTGGATTTTCTTCATTTCCTAGACTTTTACTCCTTTGATAAATGCCACTTAATCTTCTTACCTTCCTTATTGAACTTGAATTTGAAACTGGGCTTGCACTTCGAACTGGAGAATGAGATGAGGGGCTATTTGGTGGATTTGTAGCACTTGGAATTGAAATATTAGTGGGCTGCTCATTATCAATATCATCAATAATATTCCTATCCAAAACAGATTTAGAGATATCATCATGGCATTTTTGATGACCATAAACTCCCCCTTAATAAAAAATTAGATTTCTTGACACAACAATGCTATTAGTGAGGGGATTATACAACCTGTAAGATTTACTTTGTTCACTATATCCAACAAAAATGCATGACTTACTTTTTGGATCTAACTTTTGTCTCTTTTGATCAACTACATGGACATAGGCTACACAACCAAATACTCTGAAATGATTAACAATAGGAATTTTTTCATACCAGGATTCATATGGAGTTAGCATATCAAGTGCACTTGTGGGACATCGATTGAGAATATATACAGTTGTAGCAACTGCATCACCCCAAAAATAATTGCTTAATGCCTTGGTTTGTAACATACTTCTTTCCATTTCCACCATTGTACAATTTTTCCTCTTTGCTACTCCATTTTGTTGAGGTGTGTAAGTAGTGGTGAGTTTTCTTTTGATGCCATTCATATCACAATAATTCTGAAAAGATTTTGAACAAAATTCTCATCTACGATCAGTCCTTAACAGCTTGATTTTGCAACCTCTTGCATTGTCCACAAGGGCTTTCAACCTCTTGAATGTATCAAAGACTTCATCCTTAGTCTTCAAAAAATAAACCCAACACTTTCGTGAGTAATCATCAATAAAAGTAATAAAATATGATGACTTAACCAAACTCTTTGTTTGCATAGGACCACAAATGTCTAAGTGAACTAATTGAAGTGGATAATGGACCCTCCATGCATTTCCTTATGAAAATTTATCTCTTGCATGTTTTCCTTTATCACATCCTTCACAAATCTCCTTCTTTTCTTGAACCTTACTAAAACCATAAACTAATTCTTTTGATGTTAGAATATTCAAATTATGAAAATTCAAATGTCCATACATGAGATGCCACAACCAACTTTTTTCCTCATATGCCATATTGGAAAAATGATTTTTATGTTCTCCAAACATCAATGGGAACATCATATTCTTTGACATAGACACAACTGTAACCACCCTATTGCCTCGATTCTTATCATACATTGTACTTTTTTATTTTCAAATTTTTTTCACACAATTGACCAACACTAAATAAATTATGCTTTAATTGTGGAGTGTAATAAATGTCTTCAACACTTTTCATTCCTTCTTTAGTATGGACTTCCATAGCTCCTTTTGCAACAACCTTGCAACAAACTCTCATTCATTGTAGAAAATAACTCTTTATTTCTTGACATGTGGTTAGAACACCCTAAATCTAAATACCAAATATCTTTAGTACCATTTCCAACTTTGTCATAAGATAAAAAAAAAAAATGTTTGGAGAGGCCTTATAACCTTTTTTAGCATAATTAACACCTTTGTTATTATTACCTTGTTTTAATCTACAATCCATTTCAAAGTGACCATACCTTTTACAATAATAACACTAGATATTTCCTCTACCTCTTGAACCACCTCTTCATCTTCGATGATTTTGATTTTGACATCTACCTTGTCTTTGGTTTCTTTTGCTCCTAGTGTTGGCATCTTCATTCTTTGTAATTTGCAATTTTGAGGGAAAAAAATTCTCCCCACTTTCTCGAAATGAATTTGTCAATCTTTCTTCATGAGACATAAGAGATCCATCTAGTTGATCAAAGTGAAGCATAGGAAAATCCTTGCTTTCTTCAATGATTATGGCAACATGATTCCACCTTGGTGTTAGAGACCTCAACACTTTTTTAATCACAACCTCTTTGTCCAAAATTTCGCCAAGAGTAGCCATCTTATTGATTACATCTTTTACTCTCACACAATAATGACTTACATTTTCATCTTCATGCATCTTCAAATTCTCTTTTCAATGTTTGTAGCTTGAAAACTTTGACTCCATTGGTGCCTTGGTAAGCTTATGCATACTTTGTTGTCTTTGCACCTGCAATTCTTGGAAAGAATATTTTATCAAGAGCAATTTGAATATGAAATAAAGCTTGAGCATTCTTCTTTCTAGATTCCTTCTTAGCTACTATCATTTGTAGTAAGAGTGGTCCAATATTCGGACTCTGCATAACCTGTTTCTACAATCTCCCATAGATATTTCCCTATCAAAAAGGTCATCATATTGATGCATCAATAATCATAATCACTTCCATTAAATTCTGGAATGGGCAAGGAATTAGTGTTTGACATGATTAGTCTAAAAAAATAACCATCTTTGATACCAAATGAAGGATCTATGTAGGTGTATCTCTGGACTAGATAATCATTCAATTAGAATAGAATAACACTATAAAAAATGATTAAATCACAATATCATAGAATCACCCTTACAAACCATGCATAAAGAAAGAAGAAATTATAACTGAGATAGTTGCATAGAAAAAATGCATTTATCAGTAATCAACCTTGATCTTCATAACAATACATAGCCTCATAGAAGAAATTGTTAGTTATTCCTAATTGAAAGCTTACAACAATTTATTTTGAAAAACAACTCATACATTTTTTTAGTTAGACAGTCTATATTTAAACACTAAAAGACAAAAAAAAAACTCCAAATAAATCATGTCAATTGATTGAAAAGACTCCATAATCTTGCATCAATTACCAACACCCATCAACTATCCTTCCATTCTTGGAGAGAAAGCTCCAAGTAATATTATACTTGAATTTAATCTTATCAATTCCACTTCTAAAAGCTTGTGATCACGTTTTTTAATGATATGTATCGACTATGTTAAATATTATTTTGCGGTGATATTCATGATAGGAGTTTGACGGTCCAGGTGTCAGAGCAGCTGATTATTTCGACATCATTGCGGGGACGAGCAATGGAGGACTTGTCACTGGGATGTTGACTGCTCCAAATGACAAGAAACACCCATTGTTTGATGCAAAAGATATTACTCGTTTTTCCATTTTTCCACCACCTAAGAAGTTAGTGTGTTGCAACTTGCAATATTTTTATGGTTTTAATGTTACAGTGTTAATGTTAAATACGAGAGAAGAAATCTTAATCAAATTAAATGAATTATTGACGGGGGCATTTTTCGATGGTTACAGACACAGTATACGGCTCTGACAAGCCCCAAATATTCCGGCGATTTCCTCCACAACACCATAAGAAGATTATGTGGGAATATAAGATTACATGGGACGCTAACCAGCATTGTGATTCAAATATCCATTTACAGCAACCAATAATCTTCTCATCTTCTGAGGTAATCTTTGTCGGATATGAGTACTCGAATCTTGAAATCAATTCCAATTCCAGTTTAAGAAATATAGTATAACAAATCTCTTTACAGGCTCGGGAAGATGAGTTGAAAGATGCATTTTTGTCTGATGTCTGCACTGGGACCTCAACAGCTCCAACATATCTTCCCGCTCATTGCTTCAAAACACAAGATTCCCGAGGCAAAACCAGAAGCTTCAATCGCATAGACAACGGAGTTGCAGCTAACGATCCAGTAAGTCGTGCTGACCTATTTTCCCATCACTATCTCTTAGTTGGTAACTATGATTGAACTTTCAATTTTGAATGTCATTGCATAACAATTTTGTCTTAGATGTTGTGCAATTAATTAGTTGTTGTCTAAATAATTTTGCAGACATTGGTTGCCATAAACCATGTGATGAAAGAAGCTATCCCTTGCAATCCAAATCCACCAGTGTGGAAACAAAGTATTGGTCTAGATTTAAAAGAGAACTACTCGAGCAAGTTTCTTGTTCTTTCTCTTGGAACAAGACAAAAAATAGTTGGTTACAAGGCTATGGAGGCTGCTAAATGGGGTTTATTTGGATGGTTAACCGAGGATGGTAAAGCCCCTTTAATTGATATCTTAATGCAATCAAGTGAAGATATGGTGAACATTCATGAATCT
>ML777979.1:459537-477763 GCA_009831015.1 Picea engelmannii
TATAATTCAAGAATACTTACGTATCTAAGAATCCAGGTCCTTTTGTTGCACCATATATATATATAATTCACTGATGGGTCCATATTGGATATGTCTAACAGACTACGTAATTGTGGTCAGGAACCAGAGTTAAGAGATAATAGAAGTCCATTGGATCTGTTAACAGAGGAGAATTGGGTTGGCTTGAAAATGATAGGCAGTGCACTTTTAGACAAGCCTGTTTCAAATGTGAATATTGAGACTGGCCACTATGAGAAAGTTTCAAGACAAAACACGAGGACCAACAGGGATGCAATGACTAGGTGACTATAGTCTATAATTATTATTAAATATGTCGAATTCAATAAATCGGCAAATAAAGCATTGATCAGAGCTAGTTTGGCAGGTTTGCAAAGAAAAATGGAGAGTATCCAATGCACAGTATTCACACACAGAGAAAATAGTTTGTATTGCTTACACACACAGATATATAGTTGGAGTGAGATCCAACTAATTCTAATTTTGGATATTATTCAACTAATTCTAATCTTGGAGATTTAGGTTGAGAGAATATCTCAACAGTCTCCTACGAAACTTCAAGCCAATCCTCAAACTTAGCATATAGCATTAATGTAAGAATTAAAGGGGGTGTTAGAGATAATGCTCACATTAATGTTGTGTGCTAATTTTGGGGATTGGCTTGAAGTTTTGTAGGACACTGTTGAGATATTCTCTCAAGAGTATCCTACAAAACTTCAAGCCAATCCCCAAACTTAGCACACAACATTAATGTGAGCATTATCTATAACACCCCCCTCTCAAGAGTATCCTACAAAACTTCAAGCCAATCCCCAAACTTAGCACACAACATTAATGTGAGCATTATCTATAACACCCCCCTTTAGTGCTTACATTCAAAAAACTTACAATACTGAAATCATGATTACAAAATTTGGCATATGTCTTTGTCTCACTGGTCCTCATACGCACTTACACCCATCTCTAAATTTCATAGATATGCTATTTTTCTCCCATGTCTTCGAGCTACCACTTCTCCACTTCCCAAAGGACAATCTTGATACTGAACCATCATATATATACACTTCCATCTATATACAAGAATGATCTAGCATCATTGGTCACATTAGCATATAACGAACTTGGACATAATTAAATTGATGATTTGTTCTCATGCCATGGAGAACCACCAATTTAAAATTATGCTAATCCATTCTATAATTGGTTCTGCTTCAATAATTTTACAAATAAACAAAAAACACATTTACATTAATTAACATAATTACTACACACTAATTACTATAGCTTTTCCTCTTAGTGAAGTGAAGTGAAAAATAAGCTACTACAATCAATCCTTTGCCTATTGAGATAAAATAAAAAAGAACCCAATTTCTACACATCACAACAACAAACACCATCACATGGCCTCTCTAGGGAGCATCAAATAACAATTAACTCAGAACTTGGTTCCAAAAAAATTTGATGTCATCTTTCCCACATAAGTATCACTTCCCATTGACATATCCTTTGCGTAAAATGAGAGGATATAATCAGTTCGTATAACCTTTCTAAATTTTCGAGCAGCAAGAAGAAATTTTCCATTTTCACCAATGTTTGAAATCAAACCCAAGTACAAATAAAAATCTGAGCACTCCAAACAACACTGGCGGTTTACACAATCTCCTTGATAATTTCCCTCCACGTCCTTACACACTAACACAAGTCACAACGTTCCTTTGCGCAGAGTCTTGGAGATTTGGCAGCTAGAAAATGGCGGCTCCTTGCTTGGGCACGCAGGCACGCAATAGTTGTTATATGTTGACTCGTTGACTCCAACAACAGTTCTCGCAACAATGACGTATTCACATGGGTGGCGAACGATCCTGAACTCATTGTAATGGCTCCTTCGTCATGATATTACATACAGAAGATGACTGGTGTAACTCTCTTTTATTCTTTATGCAACGCTTCTCTTACACTCAGCAAAACTCAATTAGAAAATTAATATTCTCACACACAACAAATAAAAATAAAAATAAACAATCCACTTTTATACAAATTTACATTTACAAAGAATGGGTTCTAATAGCTATCACATTTTTCAGGGCACTTCGTGAGGGATTAAGCCCAGCCAACCTCTGATACCAAATAAGAAAAATGGAGAGCATCCATTGCACAGTATTCATACACAGAGAATAGTTTGTATTGCTCATTCACACAAATACATTACATGTATATATAGTTGGAGTGAGATTCAACTAATTCTAATCTTGTAGATTTAAGCTGAAAAAATATCTCAACAATCTCCTACAAAACTTCAAATCAATCCTTAAAACATTATCTCTAACAGAAGAAAGCGTTGATCAGAGATAGTTTGGCAGGTTTGCGAAGTTACTTTTATATGAAAGAAAATCATGAATAACCGCTGCTCTTAATGGCGAGCACTTCGGTTCCTAAAGCTTTATAAAAGTTAGAGGTGGTGCACCTAATCGAATATGTAATGCTGGATAAACGCTCTTTTTTATTACGGTTTTAATCAATTTGAAATAGGAAGATAGGCCTCAACAAGAGTCCGAAAGCATAAGTTGTAATTTGCTCGAAGATGATTTTAATATATCCCTACTTTTATATATATATAAAAACTTATTGTAATTTAAAAATTGAAAATTTTGTGATATTTCAGTAATTACATTTTAATTGATTTATGAAACCTTACTGTAATTTAAAAATCCAAATTTTGTACATATTTCATTAATTACATTTTATTGTAATTTAAAAATTAAAAATTTTGTGATATTTCAATAATTACATTTTAATTGATTTATGAAACCTTACTGTAATTTAAAAATCCAAATTTTGTGCATATTTCATTAATTACATTTTAATTGATTGGGAAAAATAATATTGTTTTTATGATATTAGTTATTTTTGAAATCTTATACTCTAGACTAATTAATCCATGTTTTAATTCTCATATGGAAATCAATGAACAATGTTTATCATTTTTTTATCATATCATTGTTCATTATCTTGTAATCATTTCACATGTATTTTCAAGTTTTCAAACATGTTTTCAAATTAAAAATTTTAAACTAATATTTATTTTTCATTAAAATAACTTGATATTTATTTTAAATTTGAAATATAACATATAATATAATAATGTTATATATATGATGTCATTATTTCCATTCCTTTATTACATACAAGTGTGGAATACAATCCCATTCCTTTATTACATACAAAAGTGTGTAATACAAAAGTATAAAAGTATAAATGAAACAACATAATATCAAATAGATAAATTTTAAATTTTAAGTTAAAAGTCTAAGTTCATGGCCTCAATATATGTATGTAATTGCATCTCCATCTTCCTCATTGATATCACCAAACTCTTCATCCTTTTCACTATCAACGCTTTTATCTAGAATATTTCTAAACAATACATTTCCATTCCCATCCCCATCATCTATGTTGTGTGTGGACATGCCATCATCATCAACACCCATTGAAGATGGAGGAATGTATTCTATTTGAAGTGGATGTCTTCCACTCAAAATATCTTGGCCACAAGTGTAAATCACAATGAATGTTGTCCAAATTTGTCAATTTATCAACTAATAATTTGTTTTTCCTCTTTCTATGGATGAAATCACGTGTTCTCCAAATCCTCTCACAAGTTGATGTACTAGTGACGTATTTTTTTTATAAAAAGGTAAAGTTAAATGAAAGTATTAAGAAATAACAATGTACTAGCATTTTGAAAGAAAAATGTATTGCAAAACTCAAATTTCAATGGACAATTTTCCTTGGCTCAAGACCCTCATTGCAAATTGTTTCAACTCTCGTGTCTCATACCGATGCATTATCCACCACTTAGTAGGTGTGTTACCTATGTAAAACATATCCCCTAATACTCTTGTTGTAGTAAAAGCAAGGCCAATTCCATTCATATATGATAGGGATTTTAACATATTCTTTTGCACCTCAAGGTTAGGATACATCCTTTCCAAACAAGTATAAGATCCATCCATGATATTAGCATCCTTATGTATATGTAGGTGCTAGAAAAACACATATAATATGCAATTATCCATGGAACATTGTCCACCTATTATCTACAATGTTCCATATTGATTGATATTATTATTGACTATGGATACATGTAGCTTCTATGCATTCCTTTGTTCTATCCATTCACTCATAAACAAAATCCATGCATACTGGCATTTGAATCAACCAACCTCAAGAATTGTACAATAAGCTCACAAATCGATGCAATTTTCAGTACCAATAGCCAAAATCCCTTATTGAAGAAAATATTCTCTACCATTTAACAAGGTTCACTCATTGCAAAGACATTTTTCATCCACTCTAGATTGAAAAAAAATGATCTTAATGAAATTTTTTTTGCTATAACCCTCTCCAATTAAATGCAACGAGTTGTAAATCCAGTGTCACTAGGTCTAAGTAAATTTTGAATAATGAAATTTCTAAAAGTACTAAATGTCAATCAATTATTAAGGATGAATTTGATCATTTTCTTGCTAAAGTTATATTTTCACAAAGATAAGGTATATTACCAATATCATAGAAGGATAAATATATACAATGCATTGCACAAGTTGTTCAAAAAAGTGTAGGCCAATTCTACATCAATAACTCACTAGTGCATACATAATTGGATCATGCATCATAAATAACATCTTGCACTAATTTTGTCCTCTCTTATGGACACACTACAAGGAGAACAACTTATTGCAAAGGTTTTTACAGAACCTCCCCTCAAAAAATATCCCTTGGTTGTTTATAGAGGAAGTTGTTAGCAGAGGCGAGGGAGTAGAGGTTTTTGTGGAGTTGTTTTTTTTGGTGTTCCTTTAAGGTACATACACACCAACGCACACCTAAAACATAACACAACAGCTCTTAAATGTTCAAATGTTCCAACTTCCATCATTGTTCATGGAGAAGGTTGTTAGTGGATGCGGGCAACCAAAGGTTTTTGCGGATATTTTTTTTGGTGCACCTTTATTGTATATCAACGCCAGTGCGCAACTAAAACATACACACATGCATAAATTTTCAAACACATTGTAATAAGTTATAAGAAAATTAAAAACCATTGATCAAATCACAATGGTTTAATTGAGTCTTACATACCAATGTGTAAAACTATCCCATGGCACACCGCACTATGGGGAAATAAAGAAAAGTAACCAGACCGATTTCCATTATGACACATCATCCCATGCTTCTAATCCCTCAAGATAGAAGTGGTAAGGACGCCCCGTTTCCAGTGCTTATCGATAAGTTGGATAGCTCCATCAGTCGATTCGACACATTTCCAATTTTTGGAAATTACCACAAATTTTCATTTCCCCTCAATGATAGAACCATGATTTCTAGGGACATAAGAGTTTAGGTAATTTGTTTCTTACCTTCCCATTTACATTTTCGTCCCTTTAAAATTTTAATTTAGCTTGAATTTTCAGATTTTTTTCAATTTTTTTTTTATTCCATGCGGCGCGTCATTTCAATTAAGCTCTCCCTAGAGTGGTGAATCATGTTCTAACTTCACAATAAGAACCAAAAATAGTGCATATAATTTTTACCATACTTAACATATGCTTCTGCTTAAACTCCCCACGTATGGTGCATTATAAAAAACAATGTATGGTAAACAACATGCCTGTGATTTTCAAACAAAGAAGCATCGGTGCATCTCATTTAAAAAATTAGACTGCTCAAAATATGACACAAAGTTTAACTCAACAATGCAACTATTTTAAACAAATGCATCTGTGTCATTAACTGAACCAAACGATAATTGATATTGAACTATTTGGAATAGCAAGGCATTTCCTTTGATGCCTTGTATTCGGTTCTCTATGCTTCACAAAGAACCACTAACAAAACATTGGTTCTTCAATAACATGGTAGCACTGACGCGTTCATAGTAACACATTGCATCGCTTAGTTTGTAATAAATCAATATAATGGAGTGATGCCCATAGTGACAACAACTATACTAGTGCATTATACTAGAATATGCACTGATAAACATCATGTTGGTTCTTTAGAAACTATATCACACTGGTGTGGTCGGTTAGCAAAATTGCACTGTCGTTTTTACAACCCATTAAAATTGTGGCAGTAGTGAATTTATGATAACAAAATGCACCAATGATGTGGAGCATCTTGGTGTATGGCATGTTACTAGTGCTCTTGACAAAAAAATGCACCATTAAACAAAATGTTGGTGCTCTAATAACACGACAACACCAATGCACTTATATTAACACATCACATTGCTTAAGTTGTTATAAAACAATTTAACCTGTAGGTGTTCCTAGGTCTAAACAACACCCTGATTCTTTAAAGAGCATGAAACTGGACATAATTTTCACAAATTATCAGCGCAATGCATCTTAGGGTAACCACCTTGAACATCCTAGGAAGTGCACCAATTGAGATGAACACACCAGTGTGTTCTATTAATCGAATGCAACAACTATTTAAAAAAAAAAAAAATCATCATGGTGCATCAAATAAATAGAACGCACTAGCACTATGTACTACAACACGTGGAAAAAAATACACAATAATTTTCCATATTAGTTTTCTTTATGGGATACCCTATTATCGGTGCGTTATAAGACAAAGACTACAATATTAATGCATACACATGATAAAATGGAGCGTCGGTGCATTACATTCACCGAAATTGCACCGATGTAGTTAAGCGAGTTGCATTAGGAAACATATTTAAAAAATTATCATTATGGTGTGTCTTTTAAAATGTACTCATTACCAATGCATCATGAAATAAAACACACCATTAAAAATCATTTGGTGCTCAAATGGACATAGAGTATTGGTGCGTTTCATATAACCAAGTGCATCGCTTATTCTATCATTAAAAAATTATACTACAATGGTGTGTTTTGTAGAACCAACCACCTCGAGTTACACAGTTCATAATTGAAATTACATCACGAGTCATTTTGTATGAAAACCCTTAACCGATACGCTATATATCACAAGCACCATTATAGATACCAATGCTCAACTAACAATGACGCACCGGTGCATTAAATTTAACACACCATTTTTCAGTGCCTTATGTCTTATATGGTGCATTGATAATAGTGTGTATGAATTTATTAATACCACGGGTTACTTTTTCACTTTTTTTTTGCAAAAAAATAATAATTTCAGTTTTTGATAAATATAAATTAGGTGTGTATGTTTTTGTTTTATATTTTAAATATTTTTGATCTATATATGTGTGATAATTTTTTGTTTCTATAAATTAGATACAACAATGATGTCGAGTGCAGTCGTAGAAACAAAAATAGGAGTAGTTAGAAGAAAAACAATTTAATTCACAAACTATATATGCAAACCTCCACAATTAGATTTTGTGGAGATTTTGATTTATGGATGAAGAAAAAACATCACTCTTGCGTTCCTCTCATAATTTATCAAATGGACTCGATCCTCTGCCACTTCCCCAATGCTCTTCCTTACATATAATCGTTGTAATTCCTATAGACATAATATGAACTAACATTAGTTCACTTCCATATCACAGACCTACACCTCCTATTTTTAACCTCAAGGGGGCTTATCGAATAACTCTTTTAGGATGGAGAGGAATTTAGTAGACCAAAAGTATCTGTAATTAGGTCCGTTGTCGATGGAACTGGTCACAACAAATTCGTTCCCTTATAATTTTGTCATCTTGGCCCCTATTCCCTACAAGGAGAATACCTTCCAGCATAGGTTCACTAGTACATATTGTAAAAATTCCAACATTCTATTTGTGACGTTATGGACAAAATTGGCCATACTGTCGAAAAATAGAGGATTTTTTTTTTCCATATTGCCCGATAACGTCTCTATTGCCACGTTAACGTCTCTCTTGCCACGTTGTCGTCTCTCTTTCCATGTTTTCCACATAGTTGTCTCTCTTTCCACGTTTGTGACATAGTCGTCTCTCTTGCCACGTTTGTGACGATAGTTGTCATAGTTGCGACGTTGTGGAAACTAGGTTTCCCCCCTCCAACAGTCACCTAGTATTTTGACCAAGTCAACTTTGATTTGGTCAATGATCGTCGAAATTGCGATGTTATAAAATCTATAAATATGTTGCATTTTATGGATGTTGTGACAAGTTTGCTATAATAACGACACTTTAAAAAGATTTTTTGGGTCTTCTCGGCTAGAGTACAACTATTAAAATACATTATACTAGGGCTCTTCTCATTTTGTTTTGATTTTTTTATCAGTTGAATTTTAAAGGAAACAACTATTAAAAGACATTATACTAGGGCTAGAGTACATGATGGGAAATGGTGACCTGTGAATGGGGCCAACGTTGAAATTTTTTCAAACTGTTTCTATATGGCATCATACATCCTTGAGTATTGAAACCCTCCCATACTGTCAAGGCATGTGTCTAGTCTAACCATGTCAAATTTTAATGCATACAGGCACATATTGGAGAAATTTCAACGTTGGCCCCATTCACTGCTCATTATGCAGGGTTGGTGCATGACATTTTTGGTGGTTGAATTGGAAGTTCCATGACATTTCAAGAGAGTTCCAACAAAGATTCTATAGATGGAAG
This sequence comes from Picea engelmannii, assembly GCA_009831015.1. Taxonomy (NCBI): domain Eukaryota; kingdom Viridiplantae; phylum Streptophyta; class Pinopsida; order Pinales; family Pinaceae; genus Picea; species Picea engelmannii. The sequence continues at coordinate 468,167 of ML777979.1, forward strand.
CAATGACATTTGACAATGAGACGCTCATTATGAACATTGTTGCAAACATGGACGATCTCAAAGATTATGTGGTTGGGACATCATACATCCTTTAGTCTTGAAACCCTCCCATACTGTCAAGGCATGTGTCTAGTCTAACCATGCCAAATTTCGATACGTACAGGCACATATTGAAGACATTTCAACATTGGCCCCATTTACTAGTGCTCACTATGCGGGGTCGGTGCATGACATTTGTGGTGGTTGAATTGGAAGTTCTGTGAAATTTCAAGAGAGTTCCAACAAAGATTCTACGGATGGAAACAATGACATTTGACAAATATGAGATTCCCCATTATGAATGTTGTTGCAAGCATGGATTATCTCAAAGATTATGTGGTTGGGACATCAAACATCCTTGAGTATTGAAACCCTCCCATACCGTCAAGGCACGTGTCTAGTCTAACCATGTCAATTTTCGATGCATACAAACACATAATGAATAAATTTCAACGTTGGCCCCATTCACTAGTGCTCACTATGCGAGGTCGGTGCATGAAATTTTTGATGGTTGAATTGGAAGTTCCATGACATTTCAAGAGAGTTCCAACAAAGATTCTACGGATGGAAATAACGACATTTGACAAATATGAGACGCCCCATTATGAACGTTGTTCCAAACATGGACAATCTCAAAGATTATGTGGTTGGGAGATCAGAAATATTCCTTGAGTCTTGAAACCCTCCCATACCATCAAGGCATGTGTCTAGTCTAACCATGTTGAATTTCGACGCATACATGCACAATTTGAAGAAATTTCAACATTGGCCCCATTCACTGCTCACTATGCGGGGTCGGTGGAAGAAATTTCGCTATGCGCATTCAACTTCAAGGAAAGCCCCATTCACTATGATCACTATGAGACATCCATTATATGGAACATTGATGCAAACATGGATGATCTCAAATATTATGCGGGGACATCAAACATCTTTAAGTATCGAAACCCTCTCATACCTTCAAGGAAACTATCTAGTTTAACCATGTCAAATTTCGATGCTTACAGGCACAAATTGAAAACATTTCAACAATGGCCCCATTCACTGCTCACTGTGTGGGGTTGGTGGAATAAATTTGTGATGGGTGTATTTGAAGTTCCATGAAAAATTTCAAGATAGTTATGACAATGATTCTATAGAAGGGAATGACGAATGATGACAATGAGAGGTGCAGCATGATGAACATTGATGCAAATGTGGACGATCTCAAATATTATGTGGGGAAATCATACATCCTTAAGTATCAAAACCCTCCCATACCGTCAAGCCATGCTTCTAGTCTAACCATGTCAAATTTTGATGCATACATGCACAGTTTGAAGAAATTTCAACGTTGTCCCCATTCATTGCTCACTATGCAGGGTCGGTGCAAGATGATATTTGTGGTGGGTGAATGACAACAGTAATAAAAATGTTGAGATGATGAAATCGTCCTATGAAGAATCTGTGAGTGAATATGATGAGATGATGACATCGTTCTCACCAACATATGTCCACTTAGTTGCAATGACACATCTTTGATATCCTCCAACATTAAAGAAATCCCCACATCAGCAGGGAGTTTAAACATTTTCAATAAGTGTGAGTCATTCATGCAGTCTTATACCTCATGGAAATTCTCTTGTGATCATTCTCACCATTATTGACATAACCGCCACACTATATTCCCCTTAGTTACTCAATAATCCAAATTTAGAAATGACCAAAACTAATGCAACAATGACGGAAAAGAAAACCTTGGAAGAGAGATAGATGGTTGTAGATAAGAATAGAGGCAAGGAAAATTAGAAAACATTTAAGCCCATGCCCATGAAATAGTTTCTTATTAATTATTTAAGATCTAAGGCAATTCTCCACTAGGTTTCCCATAAAGCAATCAATGGATTGGACTATTTCTGCCTACATGAGGGCACTGAAAAGGAATGAGATGCCTGAGGGATTGTTGAGTAGAGAAAGGAAACATTTTCCCTTGTGTTGTGTATGGCATGGAAGAGACATTTTCCCTTATACTCAAATATCACTCACATACCCACTCTATATATCGTCTCATCTCATCCCTGTTTCATTTTAATTTTCTGATCGGTCGAATTTTAAAGGAAACAACTATTAAAAGACATTGTATTAGGGCTAGAGGACATGATGGACAACGATGACCTGTGAATGGGGCCAATGTTGAAATTTTTTCAAAATGTTTATGTATGACATCATACATCCTTGAGTCTTGAAACCCTCCCATACCATCAAGGCATGTGTCTAGTATAACCATGTCAAATTTCGATTCATACAGGCACATATTGAAGAAATTTTAACATTGGTCCCATTCACTGCTCACTACGTGGGGTCGGTGCATGAAATTTTTGGTGATTGAACTGGAAGTTCCATGAAATTTCAAGAGATTTCCAACAAAGATTCTACAGATGGAAGCAACGACATTTGACAATGAGACGCCCATTATGAATGTTGTTGCAAAAATGGACGATCTCAAAGATTATGTGGTCGGGACATCAGACATCCTTGAGTCCTGAAACCATCCCATACCGTCAAGGTATGTTTCTAGTCTAACCATGTCTAATTTCGATGCATACATGCACAGTTTGAAGAAATTTCAACATTGGCCCCATTCACTGCTCATTATGCGGGGTCGGTGCAAGATGACATTGGTGGGTGAATTGAAGCTTTTGTGACATAAACTTGACTTGGTAATTCAATAATCAAACCCTCCTTAAGTATTATGCGATGACATAAAGCATCCTTAAGTATAGAAACCCTCCCATACCTTAACCCCATGCCTTTAGAAACATTAGAAAACCTTTAACCAAGTATCTAGTCAGTGATAGTTGGAAGAAATTAGAGTGGCGTTGTGATGATCCAACTCAATACAAAAGTGTACCTAATTACAAATTGAAAGAATGTTGCCACCAAACTACGCATCCATAAGAGAAAATTGTCGTTGACTTGCTCATCCAATGGAGGAGGGCAAGAAGACATATCCTTGTGATATTGTGCACCAACTCGAAGAGTAGTACCATGACATATCAAATATTATCCCCATTATGACCATTATGAATGTTGTTGCAAACATGGATGATCTCAAAGATTATGTGGTCGGGACATAATACATCCTTGAGTCTTGAAACCCTCCCATATCATCAAGGCATGTGTCTAGTCTAACCATATCAAATTTTGATGCATATAGGCACATATTGAAGAAATTTCAACATTGGCCAAATTCACTAGTGCTCACTATGCGGGGTCGGTGCATGACATTTGTGGGGTCACATATTTTGTTTTCTTTTCCATTGATTTGACCCTATTAAGTGGGTAATTATCCCCTATCACAACTACCATTTCAATAATTTGATATCTTCATAAAAAAAACATGTAGAGATTTTACATCTATGTATGTGAAAATTGAGGGAAACTACATTGAAACCAATCAACCATCCATCACCATTCTAACCATAAACACCATAGAATTCAAAAGGATGTTTCTTAATATAGAAACCCAACAAAAATCATAGAGAAAATTCACTAATCTAGGTTTTATCTTGCATAATCAATTTTGGGATATAATTAGTAACAATGAAATAGTAGAAAACTATGTGAATGTTAATTGGTGCCGTTAATTAACAAAACCAACAAATTAGTATGGTAATAAGACACTATGGATCAAATCAAAGAGCATGGTTTTTTTATAATTGAAATCATTGGATTGATAGTAGAGAGGGTGATAAAAAAATGAGGTTTATGAAACTAGTCCACTAATTGGAGGAAAAATATATGCTCCAAGTCAACAACTACAATATAATTGTATGCTAATAAGAAAACCCTAACAACATGCAATTTTTTTTAATAATTGTGCGTGATTATATACCCTTGAATGAAGATGAGATTTTAAAGCCTTAACGCCTGAGTAATTACACAGAGGAGGCTTAAATGTAGTAAAATTAATGGTGTTTTTGTATAACTATGGGTGATATAACATAAGCCCTATTCTAACAAAGTAACAACAATTGGAACCTACAAATAAGAATGGGTAATTGATACCATTAAAATATCCCTCCAATACTACTTAGACTAAGGACTAAACATAATTAACTGTAAACCCAAATTGAAGGCATTGGTTGTGCTCTACATTACTAGAATCAATTATTTTAGATAAAAAAGACTAAATCACTAACCCATTATTTTCTAAGTGTGAGCCCTAATAAGACAATGGTTGGAAGGATTGACACCCCCAAATCTCTTCAAAATTCTTATATTTTATGTGTTTATATTGATGAGAGTATAAACTATGAATAAACCACTCACCTAGTTAATCTAGGTGAAATTGTGACCATTAAACCCCCGAATCAAAGATATCAAGGTGAATTTTGAGCTCTATATTTATGAAGCATTTTATAACTCTACATGAACTCAAAACTCTATTGCAAAGAGTCGCATAAATCTAGGCAAATTTGGCATTCCATTGCAATAAATCCAAGAAATTGTGGAAAATTTCAAGTTCAACGTGAAATATTAATGACAAAACAACAATTCACAACATTATATTTTATTTTTCACTAGGATAATGACTTATCTAATATACATATTTTTCGGCTAAACCATTTAAAACATTATAAAGATAAATATTCATCCCTTCAACATTTGAGTATGCATTATTTCTCCCATGAGAAAAATTTCACCCCTAAAGTTTTTATTGATAAAGAGGGAGATTTTGTCGCCTTAACATTTATTTTGTTTATAGAGTAGAGTTGTACATTTTTAAATTGATGGGTCATCAAGGATCTTGGTTGTGATTCACCATTAATTTTATTATACACCGACACTAATTTCCATCCCTTTTTGATATGATCCAACATCTCCTTTCATTAGTATGTAGACAAGGAGACTAATTAATGTAAGGAGGACGTATCCTTCACAACGTTATTTTCTACACTTTCCTAAACAATGTCAAGACCAATGCTAGCACACTTGAAAGGTGGAACTATAACATTTACATAATCAAGAGGCCAAGGATAATCTTGATCCAAGATTGGTTCCACCTAATGGTGACCAATCTTAGAGTCCTTCAACTAAGTTGGCTTCTAATTTATGCACTTATTTGCATGAGAAGCATTATGAGCTTTAACTTTCAGACATGAAGTAAGTAGATGGTTGCACTCAAAACAAATCCTATAATTATGTTCATTATGCAATAATTAGGTCCAACTACAATCATTGTAACTTAAAACATTTTTTCTTTGTAGATCCTTAATCAAATTAGTGTCAATGTATTTGAGCTATGGAAAATGTCAACAAATTTGTTGTTTCTAGAGCAAAGGCAACAATATTACTTACAACATTTCTAATGGCCTTAAGAGAGTTGACATTTCAATTTTTAAGAGGCTAGCTAAGCTTTCACACTGAAATTGGGATTAAACTTCACCATGAAGGCTTTGTAAAGAGGCCAACCCTCACCATAAACACGAGCTCATTACGAATGACACTTGCTTTGTCATGTACATAAATAAATTCAAGGATAAATTGCTTTGGCACAAGGTTGAATGACCACAAAATCTTTCAAGGAGGAACCCTATGATTCAAAAATTCAAATCTAAAGATCTTTCAACTTCAACCCATTGGTATGGTAGTAAACCCCCTCCACCTTCATCCAAGAGGGACCGATATTTAAAACAGACACAAAAGTTGTATTGTCAATGCAAAAGGACACAAGCGAGGAATTTTTTTAGTTTGGGAGAAAACTCTCAAATAATTATACTTTCTCATGCACAACCTTGTAAAGGGTGGATCCATCAAAGCCAAAGCCCACATGTCATTTTGGTGCAAAGATTTATGAGAGGTCTTTCTATTTCAACACATTGGTATGGTAGTAAACCCTTTCCACCTTGACCCAAGAGGGACCGATATTTAAAACCGACTCTAAAGTTTTATTTTCAATGCAAAAGGACACAAGGGAGGGTTTTTTTAGTTTGAGAGAAAACCCTAAAATAATTATACTTTCTTGGGCACAAACTTGTAAAGGATGGATCCATCAAAGCCAAAGCCCCCATGTCATTTTGGTGTAAAGATTTATGAGAGGTCAAACCATTCTCATATGGACTGAGCTTTTCATTCATTGGGAGGGAAGGGTCATCATAGAAATAATATTGACCACATTGCATTTGTGCATGCATGATCATTAGAGGTAGAACCGGATAAAAGGAAGTGGCTAGAGAAAAACCTCTGCCATGCACAAGCTCTCCACTCATTAATCAAGCGCATCTTCATGCCCATTTAATACTTTAACTAAAATCCCCCCAAATTAATCAAACAAGGAACCTTGACAACTCCTACTTGGTTTTAAGTTCACTCTCACATTTTCGTCGTATGTCCATAGCATATGGATACATCACACGTCGTCACCAAAGTCACCGCCATCAGTCGCCAAAACTTGCATCGCTGATAACAATGTGAATGTGTACTACAATGAGGTGAGTTGTGGGAGGTTTGTTCCACGGGTTGTTCTCATGGATCTTGAGCCTAGGATACAACGTGATATCAGGTCCTTATGGTCAGATATTCAGGCCTAAAAACTTTGTTTTTAGCCAGTCTGGAGTTGGTAAAAACTGGGCCAAGGGCCATTACACCACACCGAGGGGATGAACTCATCGATTTCATGATGGAAGTCGTCAGGAAAGAGGCCAACAACTGTGACTGTCTGCAAGGTAAATTAATGTTTCTTTAAGTCAATAGTCCATGTTTCCATTGTTGTTGAGGTAAATTAATGTTTCTTTATGTAAATAGTCCAGGTTTTAGTTGTTTTTGTGTATTGATTTTTTTGATTTAATGATCTTGGGATTTTGTGGTGCATGCAAGGTTTCAAGTATGCCATTCTCTCGGGGGTGGAACAGGGTTTGGAATGGGCACATTGCTCATATCCAAGATCAGAGAAGAATACCCAAATAGGATGATGCTCACATTCTTTGTCTTCCCTTCTTCCAAGGTCTCAGATACAATGGTGGAACCCTACAACTCAACGCTATGTTCATTCGCTGGTGGAAAACACAAATGAGTGTATGGTTCTCGACAATGAGGCCCTGTATGACATTTTCTTGAGGACACTCAATATCACTTCTCCTAGTTGTAAGTAGCATTGAATATCACATTCTTTCATATTATGCTTAGGGTCTAGGGTTTATCAGCATTGAATATCACATTCTTTCATATTATGCTTAGGGTCTAGGGTTTATCGATGGGTTAATTGGGCTTAGGGTTTAGGGTTTATCGATGGTTTAATTGGGCTCGGGGTTTGTCGATTTCTTATTTGGGTTTTAGGGCTTACAGTTTGTTTGGTTTTGCAGTTGGAGATTTGAACCATTTAATCTCCACGACCATGAGTGGAGTGACATGCTGCCTGAGATTTCCTGGTCAGCTGACCCAACACGCTATCTATTAATCTGTCCAATCCTTTCATTCGCCGAGGTCCGAAGCGAATCCCCCCACTACCATGACGCAATTGGGTTTGGGTTTTCTGTCGTCGATCGACGCGACGTTCAATTCCATCCCACACCCTCTCTTCTCGAGACGAAACTCGAATGCAACCACTAATTCATCGAATCCGTCTCTGGCAGCGTTTGAATCAGACATGTTAGTTCACCTCGAAGACCTGAAACATGCAGCAGAAAACACCCACAACCACCTGGACCTGGATTGGCTTCACAAGGCCCTCCTGCTCGTGCTCTTCACTCATTCCTTTGTCGCCAAAACAATACCGGAATTGGAGTTTCCTTTGGCTGAAAAAGACGAAAAATCGATCATGAGGAAGATACTCATCATGAGTACATGATGCACCTGCTATCCACTGATATTGAAAAAAAATCCCAGTCAACACACAAAATAGAAAAATAAAATAAAAAGAGAATGAAAAGGAGCCAGAAATGAGACACCCATCTACCCAATGTGAATATAACAATGTATCAGTTGTGTGAAAATGCATTGAAGCAAGTGTAGCAGAGAGAGTGTACAGGGTAGGCCATCTAAAAGGGGTAGCAGATCGAGAGATCTCTAATACAGGAGGAGAGAAATGAGCAGGAAGGTGGGGTAAAGCAATGGAAGAATCAAGTGGGTTCCTCCATGAATTATGGTCTGCAGTCTCCCGGATTTCCCCACATTGTTGAAAAAGGTGAGTTTCCCCATATTTCTTTTGAATTCTTTTTCATATTGACCATTTTTCACCACTTCCCATGTCTCCATAATCATATTTCTTGCTTAGATCTAGGGAGTTACAGATCACAGGCTCAAGGATCTATGCTTGCTGACTTACTGTTTACATTTCCATTTCTACTCATCTGCAGTTGCCCTTTTTTTGCTCTGTTTCCTTTCATTTTTTATGGTCTTGGAACTGTAATCTATGAGTGTACTTGGAAATTTTGGATTGGATCAAATGGGGAATGGTGGTTCTAACTTTTAAGTTCCCTTAGAACACCATGTTCTCTGACTGCAATTTAATTTTGTTGAAGAGCATTGCTATCATCATTGGGAGGGGTTGGTGGTTCAGTTATCCCAAGTAAGTTTTCTGATCAGTCGGGCCTCTGTGCCATCATATTTATTGCAATGAAAAGAACCTAGATTATCCTAATGGCGTTATGGCCAATAACCCAACTGTCCAAAATTCAGTAACAGTGGAAACTGATGTCGTTTTGCAGATTGTTAGAGCTATGCTAGGATTGGATAGTGCTGCTTTGAAAGATAGTTTAAGGTTTCATGTTTGTTATTGCAATGAAAATCCTTCGTAGTCTTCCTTTGATGGGAGGAAATAAACAACTGCCATTACCTATTTTTTGCTTTGGTTTTGTCAGTTCTTTTGGTGGGTGTCTTCAAAGTGTTTGATTTTGGGGTGTTCTTACCTTGCTTCCTCATGATATGAATTTTGGGCTATGCTTCAATAGATCTAGTTAGCTCTATAGTTGCCACAAGAAACCTCTGAGGATTGCTTACATGGTGATGTTGGCATGAACTGATCAGTTGATTTATTAAACAAGCAAGGACTCATCATATAGTATTATAGACCACGGGAATTTAATTTCAAGTGTTATGCTGGGGAGATATTGAATTTTGTGAGTTTTGTCAGCCTATACATGAGCCTTTTGCAGAATAGATAAATGGAGATCCATGCAGAAGAGAGTGGTTTATTGTGGGCATGTTCTAATATAATATGTTTTTTCTTGATTATACATGAAGTCAAAAAGGAAGCAGTTTGTCTCAGATGTTAATATAGGGATTGGCTCAATGGAGAAGAAAATAAATTCAAAGGTTCAAGGTCAGTTGGAGTTTAATGCACCTTGTTAGATTTTTAGGGTAAGAAGAAAACAACAGTCTCTTTTAATATTTAAAGCAAAACTCCTCTAGATCTGAAGTACAGAACAGCATATAAGCAGTGACAGTAGAATAGAACTCTGATCTTAAGATTGTAAAGTCATATAATCAATAAACCTAGATCTCAAACAGTAAAATGAAAACCCTAACTTAACAGAGATATTCCAATCCTCTAAGTTAGATAGCAGAGATCTATGCAAA
>ML777979.1:492950-508994 GCA_009831015.1 Picea engelmannii
TATATATATATATATATATATATATATATATATATATATATATATATATATATATTCTTTTATTTATTTATTTATTTATTTATTTATTTTTTTTGTTTTGTTTAAATTTAAATTAATTTTAATTATTTAAAGCATGTTTAGAATATATAATTGTTTAATTATTTTAATTATTTAAAACATGTTTAATTATTTTAAAGCATGTTTAAAATATATAATTGTTTTTATTAGTGTAAAATTTAAAATACAATTAACATTAAAATTTGGTTAATTTAAATTTTAATTATCCCAATGGGTTGATTTTAAAATTTAAAATTTTATTTCAACTAAGGTTATTAGTGATTAATTAGCTAGTGACTAATTAATTACACTGATTAATTAAAGTAAGTAATTAAGTACATATTTAATGATAAACTATGTTCAAAATCACATTAACTAGTTTTAAACAAAAAGTTTAAGGACTTAAACCATGACCCGAGGGAGGGGGCTTCGTGCGAACTGGGAAGGTAAGTTAGAGAAATAGACGAGTTTGGTACAGTGCTAGCGTAATTTTCTTAGGAGAAGACATTGAGCTTAGATGCTTTAACCCTAACCTAGCCACTTCCCCTAAAGAGAGTAACGTCTGTTTATAGACAAGTTAAAAAAAAAACACTTATGCCTAACCATGTTTTCTAGTTTAATTTGCGCAAATGTGAAATGTCCTAGACTCTCCGTGACAAACTTTTGATTGATGCAGATTCAATTATACAAGATGGTTATAACGAGAGGAAATCGAGGCAGAGGGTCATTGTCGCAGGGACCGCCAACGCCACTACCACCCTCGCCTGAATTAGCCCTCATTCTGTGCTCTTTGGAGGCCATTAATGAGACTTTAAAGGGGCGTCAGCTAGCAGGGATCAAATTGGAGCCCCCACCATCTGGAATGGGTAATCCAGAAGCATCGAGGGATTAAGGGGGAGGACCTCCACCCGAATACATCACTAGAGAACTACAAAAGATCAAACTTCCAGAGTTTGCTGGGGGTCGTGCTAGTGAACGTGCAGAGGCATGGTTGGAAGGCATGACAAGGTGTTTCTCCTTAAGAGACTATGCATCCACATCAAAGGTGAAGATAGCGATTTTTCAGTTGAGAGACAGTGCTCTGAACTGGTGGGGCAACCTAGAGAGGAAATTACACCTTACCCCGGACACCGTCTCTTGGGAACTTTTTGAGAAAAGGTTCCGAAGGAAATATCTACCAGCATACTATGAGGAACAACAGGTGGGAGCATTTCATTCTCTATTACAGGGAAACAGGACTGTAGAAGAATATGAGATCAGGTTTATGGAATTGGTCAAATATGTTTCATACATGGATAATGATCAATGATAGGCAGAACACTTTGTCTATGGGTTAAACCCTGATATAAGGGCCATGGTATAGATGTGGAAACTGTCTTTGGTTGCAGAAGTAGTAGAAAATGCACGTTATGTTAAGGAACACATGAACTTAAATGGAGGTATGAGGTTGACCTTTCTGCATCATCTTGGATTCATGGGGAAGGCCCCTAGGACATTCTCCAGGAGAGGGAGCTCCAAGGGAGGGAGCTCCAGGCCACCTCCATATGGTAATAGAGTCACACCAAGGACAATTTCCATAGGCATTTCAATGGAAGCGAGTGCAGCATCCCATTCATTACCAACGACGCAAGCAGGTCCACGACCATCTCAGGGAGCAACTAGTAGGGGTAGGGGTTCCAGGGGAAGGAACTCATTTCATAGACCGTCACAGAGCAGTGCCCAGGTTCCATCTTGTGTTACGTGTTGGGGATGTGAAGGACCCCATTACCAGCATGACTGCCCAGAGTTACAATCAGGATTTTTGCATAGAGAAGGAAAGGCCCCAATGGGAAGAGCAAGTGGAAGCCACTAGATTTATGCAATAGTTAATAATCTCCAGGAAGAACATCAATCCACGGTGGTGGAGTCGTCAGGTACGCTAAATCATATCAATGTTAAAATTTTATTTAATTATGGTTCTATAGAGAGTTTCATTTCACCATCTGCATTAGAAAAGAGTGGGTTGGTAGCCTATAAGCACGACAACTTTAAACAAGTCGAGATGGCTTCGGGGGCAAAAAAAGTGGTAGGACCTAGCGTTGATAATTGCCTAGTAGACCTGGGAGTGTGTACTACCAGGTTGAAGGTATACATCACTGTTCTCGGGACACATGACCTAATCATTGGAATGGACTGGTTAGAAGCTATTCAAGCTATAGTAGACTGTTTCGCAAAAAGAGTGCTTTGTGTTGACGATGAAGGAAGACCAGTAGAGATCCATGATGTACAGAGAAAGGTGTCTCTATGCTTTATCTCAACTATGAAGGTTAAACGGTGCATGAGGCAAGGGTGTCAACTTTATGTAGTGGAAGCAGTGAGTGAAAGGAAAGGACCCTCATTGGATCAGTACCCAGTATTTCCAGAGTTTAAAGATGTTTTTCTGAGCGAGTTGTCAGGGTTACCTCCTGAGAGGGAGCTTGATTTTACTATTGAGATAAAACTTGGTGCAGAACCAATTTCCAAGACTTCGTATAGGATGACAACGCCAGAAATTTGTGAGTTGTTGATGCAATTGAAAGAGCTACTCGACTTAGGGATAATAAGGCCTAGTGTCTTACCTTGGTGTGCACTAGTAATTTTTGTGAAGAAGAAGGATGGTTCCTTACGACTGTGTATAGATTATAGGGAATTGAACCATGCTATAGTAAAAAATAGGTACCCAATGCCACAAATAGATGACCTCTTTGATCAGATGAAAGGCACAGTGGTATTTTCAAAAATTGATTTGTGATCAGGGTATTACCAGTTAAGGATTAAGGAAGGCGATATTCCTAAAATTGCCTTTCGAACTTGGTTTGGGAATTACGAGTTCGTTGTAGTACCTTTTGGATTGACCAATGCACCCGCAGTATTCATGAGCCTAATGAATGGTGTATTCCGAAAGTACTTAGACTGCTTTGTACAAGTCTTTCTAGATGATATCCTCGTCTATTCCAAGAATGAAAGAGAACATGAGGAACACTTGTGAGTGGTGTTGTCTTTCCTTAGAGAGAACAAATTGTATAGGAAGTTGTCGAATTGTTCCTTCTTCCAGAAAGAAATTCACTATTTAGGTCATATCATTTTTGGGGAAGGAATATCTGTGGACACAAAAAAGGTAAAGGCCATTATGGAATGGCCAGTGATGAAAAATGCTCATGAGGTAAGAAGCTTCATGGGGCTAGCAGGTTATTATCAGAGATTTGTGGAAGGATTCTCTAAAATAGCAAAACCCATCACAACTTTGCAGCGCAAGGGGGTCAGGTATGAATGGAAAAAAGAATATGATAGTTCATTCATCGAGCTTAAAAGGTTACTAAGTAGTGCGCCAATTCTATGAGTGTCATATATGGAAAAGGACTTCACAGTTTGCACGGATGCCTCGAAGCAAGGTTTGGGGGCCATGCTAATGCAGGATGGAGGAGTGATAGCTTATGTGTCAAGGAAGTTGAAGAAACACGAGGAAATTTAAGCTACTCATGATTTAGAGTTGGCAGCTGTAATGCTAGCTCTGAAACTTTGGAGGCACTATCTAGTAGGGAGAAACTTTGAGCTCAAAACGAACCATCAAAGTTTAAAACATCTCTTCACTCAAACAGATCTAAATTCCAGGCAAAGGCGATGGAATGAGTTTATGAGTGAGTACGATTTTGGTATTTCATATATCAAGGGAAAAGAGAATGTGGTTGCGGATGCCTTGAGTAGGAGGCCACGTGTCTTCTCCTTGGTACCCTTAAAAGTCAATCTAAGGGAACGTGTGTTGACGGAACTCCATGGAGATAGTTGGTATTTAAAGGTTACTTCAAACCTCCAGAGTGGGAGGCAAGTAGATCCAAAGTATGACGGATATAGTTTAGAAGAAGACAGACTATTAAGATATCGAGGAAGGATGTACATCCCCGAAAGTGGGGATATTCGAAGCATCATATTGAAGTTCCCATAGAGCACTTTATTGTGTACATCCGGGTGTGAAGAAAATGTACGTAGACATGAAGAAGCTCTTCTTCTGGATAGGCATGAAGCACGATGTAGTCCATTTCGTCGCCAAGTGCCTAGAGTGTCAACAAGTGAAATATGACCACCATCACTTGGTAGGCCTCCTACAGCCACATGATGTTCCTATGTCCAATTCGGAAGTCATTTCCATGGATTTTGTTGTGGGTTTGCGCTCACATCTCATAGACAATGCCATTCTTGTGATAGTTGATAAGTTAACCAAGAGTGCTCATTTTATTCTGGTTAGAGACACTTACAATGTCACTGATGTGGAACACATGTTTGTAAATGAGGTCATCTGTTTGCACATGATACCTAAGAAGATCATTTCAGATAGGGACTCCAGATTCACTTCTAGGTTTTGGACAAGTTTGCAGTCAAAGTTGGGGACTCAGTTGAACTAAAGCACAGCTTATCATCCTGAAATAGATGGGCAAACTGAGAGAGTAAATCAAGTCATGAACGACATGCTTAGGATGTATGTCATGGATAATCAAACCCATTGGGAGAAGTATCTACCTTTGGTGGAGTTCGCCTACAATAACAGTTTTCATAGCTCCATCGGAATGCCACCCTATGAAGCTCTGTATGGAAGGCCATACATAACACCATTGAGTTGGGAAAGATTAGAATACCGAGTAACAGTTGGTCTAGAATTGATTCAAGAGATGGAGGAACAGGTTATTTAGATTAGGTAGAGACTAAAGGAAGCACATGATAGACATAAAAGTTATGCGGATGCACACAGGACTGATCGAAGTTATAAAGTGGGAGATCAGGTTTTCATTCATATCAGGCCTAATAAGAGTACCATTCGGTTCGAGAAGGGGATAAAGTTGTCACCTTGATTTATAGGACCATTCAAAATCCAAGAGAAAATTGGACCCGTTGCCTATCGTCTCGTACTGCCACCCCACTTGCATAAAACTCATAATGTTTTTCATGTATTTGTTCTACGTCATTATGTTGTTGATGAATCACATAAACTAAATTGGAAGGAATTGTCGGTATCGGACGCGGGAACCCTCACGGTAGAACCGTTACGCATATTGGACCATAGAGTCCGAAAACTTAGGAACCATCTGGTAGACCAAGTTAAGGTCCAGTGGGACAAGTATAGTCCAGGATCTGCTACTTGGGAGGATGCCGAGACGTTACGACGAGATTATCCCTCACTTTTTTTTACCACCTCGAGAATATGTTTCTCTAAGGTTGGGTGTATATAACTCCACCTTTTGACTTAGACAGCTAGGATTACCTGAGGCCTAAACACCTTTATTTTCTATTCACAGTGAAACTATTAAATTATACACTTGAACTTTTAAGATGTATGAACCTGTATGAATGTTTAAATGTATTTGAATAATGATGGATATGATGCGATATATTGTGAGAATGTAAATTTTATAAATGTTTAAATGTTATTGATGATGATGGATATGATGTGATCTACTATGTGAATGTAAATTCTATGAATGTTTAAATGTTATTGATGATGATGGATATGATGCAATATACTGTGTGAATGCGAATCCTATGAAGGTTTAAATGTTATTTGAATAATGTTGGATATGATGCAATCTATTATGTAAATGATAATTCTGTGAATGGGTAATGTTAATTGAATTATGGGATATTATGAGATCTATTTCTAAGTTGAAAACTTTGATGTTAAAGTTGTTGGTATGCGGATACTGAATTGAAATTATGGTTGTATGCAATTACATGATGATAATGCATAGATATGTATGAGTTTGTGTTACAGACTAATCTACAGGCCAATGGGCTACGAAATAGCCAAGGGATAATAGTAATGAAAGTGGATTTCATGACCATTGACTGAGAAACAATATGGTATGAATCTTTGTATGTGAAATTATATTGTTTTGAATGCATTGTTATGATATGTGTACCAGTGCAAGATTTCAGGTGACAAAACTCCTAGCAACACGGTGCCACTGTATATTCCATTGTAGGGTGTGGACCCTCATCCTGTTAGGAGGGGTGGAGGCATTTCCCACCGTGTATCCTACGAAACCTAGAGTCATGGGAGGATGGCATTAGATCACGCTCCCCTAGACGTGTGATGATGACTGTTAGTTGCCTGCTGGGGAAGCTTGGTCAAGATAGTGACACTTCTGCTTATGGGTTCTATTTGAAGTTAGGTCAATATAGTTGACGTTCCAAGATAGTCCAGCAGAG
This sequence comes from Picea engelmannii, assembly GCA_009831015.1. NCBI lineage: Eukaryota > Viridiplantae > Streptophyta > Pinopsida > Pinales > Pinaceae > Picea > Picea engelmannii. The sequence goes on from ML777979.1 coordinate 499,224, forward strand.
GAAGGATAGGAATGGAAGATGGAAGTAAGTTAGGGAGGAAGGATGAGTAGAAATAGTTGAGAGTGTATGAAAATTTGCCTTATGGTGGAATTTATTGTTTTTCCTTCTGAAAAAAAAAATGTGTATATATGAATATTCATAATTACTTAACTAAACTACAATTGTCTAAATAACATTGTTGAGCTAGATAATTGTAATTAAGGGATTTCGCCAAACATTTGATTGGGTTATTATCATTTATAAAATGAATAGTCTTGTTGAATGGATTGGATGCATACAGAAATTACTATAGCAGTGATAGTTATTGTTATTAGTACATGCACGAGACTTGTATGTACTAGCTACACATGCATTTCTTGCACATGTACACTAGTATGTATGAGTTTTCTTGGCTTACTTACTGATAATGTTGGTTATTGGATATGAATGTGTGAACCCTGTGTCTTTTCCCTTGTATCTTAAAATACTTTAACTTCAGGACGAAGTTTTCTGAAGGGTGGGTCTATGTAACAACCCTAAGTAATTATTTAATTGTCCTGATTTAATAATTGTTTAATGTATATTAGTTAATTAAGTAATTACTTAATTTCCATGATTTAAGAATTGTTTAATGTATATTAGTTAATTAATTAATTAATTAATTTTCCTGATTTAATAATTGTTTAATGTATATTAGTTAATTAATTAATTAATTAATTTCATGATTAAATATTTGGTTAATGAATTTGAGTTTAATAAATTTTAATTTATTTAATGGAAACTTAACATATCAAATGAGGGAACCATTAAAGAGAAAGGGGATAAGATAGATGGCATTGAATGGAGGGATAAGGTGGGCAAGTCTTAATGAAAGGGAGAAGGCGGTGAATGAGAGAAGGGGGAAGGAGGACAAGAGGAGGGAAAAACATTCAAGAGAGGAATTTTGGGATTTTGGGGAGAGAGCATCATTTTGAGAGAGGAGAGGACTGTATTGTTGTTTGGGGGTTGGAGTAGCTTGCTGGAGGATGATTCTGGTTTTTGTTGGAGGAACTTGTTGGAGTTTGGTGGACTGAGACAGGGGGCACCTGTTGCTGGGAGTTTTGGGCTCGGGGGCCAGGAATCCTTATGGAATCTTAAACCTAGGGAGCCAGAGAGGCTCTGTTCCTAGCTGGCTAAGAGGTTAGATGGTTTTGGGTAGAGCATCAGGTAGAGTTGGAGAACAGTAGTAGCATAAGTTAGAGGCTCTGTTGGAAGAGACCTTACATTATATCAAAATATAAAATAAATTAAAATCTGCAATGTAAAAAAATTAAGAAAAGAACACCAAAAATTAATTAATATAATCACACATACAAAGAAATATGGCATTTCTAAGCCAAGATATATCAGTTCTGGCAGTAGCATGTGGGTCTCTGGGATAGATCACTTGAAATGCAACATGTGCATATATGCATATTCTGAAATGTGTTGGTGCATATTCTATGTTTTTGCTCTGGAACATAGTCAAAAGATATGGCTATTTTCAAGAAAAATCTTTAAATGAACAGTTATTGGTAAACCATTGATTTTTTAAAAATGTGATTGAATTTCTCGTGTCAGCCAACATTCTAACTTTTTCTTACCTCTGAATCCATGTTGGCCCTGCAATTTTAGGTAGTTCCACAACCTTGTTAGTCTCAGTGAAGGTCAATAGGATCCATTACCTGATAAGATAGATGTCATTCTAACTGTTTCTTACCTATGAATCCATGCCAACCCTACATTTCTAGGTAGTTCCACAACCTTGTTAGGCTCTGTGAGTCAACAGGATCCATTTCCTACAAATATAGACATGTGTAACATCAAATTTGAATCTGAACCCTTATCTTGATCCATGAATCCTGACATAAATTGCATTCAGATCCTACTCTTCATATTATATAAAAAAGTTGAATACATGTGTGTAAGGTTTCATAAGGTCTCATAAACTCATTTCTTATCTCAACTTCATCTTTATTCCCTTTGTGTCACAAGGCCTCATGAACTCATTTCTTATCTCAACTTCATCTTTATTCCTTTTGTGTCATAAGGTCTCATAAACTTATTTCTTATCTCAACTTCATCTTTATTCCCTTTACTCCTATTTTTGTAACACATATTGTATTTTTTCAAACTCCATACCATTGCCTTCTTTTTTAGGTTTTCAAATCTTGTGACTATGCTCGAGAATACTATCTCCTAAAACATTATAGGATCCACCAAAATTGGAGAGCCTGAAAAAAAGGATTCTAGAAATGGTATGGTCTCAAATGGATGGGAGGCACTAACAATTATAAACAATACTTTTGGACAAAACACTACTATTTCCAATCATTGTAATGTGGCAGGCTAGGCAACAACCAAATACTTGATAAAGTTTCTTCCATCAAAGTATCTCCAAGGATTTTCAGATTTACAAAATTTTAAAGTATTTGGTCTAAAGTAATAAATGGCTTATGCATGCAAATTGTATATTAGAAAAAATGGCCAATGTATGGAAACTGTATATTAGCAAAAATGAAAGTTAATATGCATTTAACCTTAAGTTTCAGTACAGTATAAGACTTTCTTCCAAGGGAAAATCATTTCAATAACGAAGCAGAAGTTCTTGTGGCATTCAAACTCCTAAGGAGACCTCCCTAAATATTCTCATTCTTGGAGCACATATCTTCCTCCTAGCACTTAGAAACAATTCTCACTCTTCCTCGTCTCACATCAATAGGACCATCTAGAGAAAAACCCTTGTTCTTTAAAAATTCAAATGAAAATTTTTCATGTCAAGTTTTATAGAGAAGCAGATGTAATGGCCAATCTAGGGGTGACCCTAAGAGAAGGCATGATTATCCTTTGGAAAACCAGACAAATCCCATGATTATTTCACTTCTTGCAAATGACACTCCAAAAATTAATCAAAGTAAACATTTTTCAATTCAAGCCTCATAAAAATAAGGAGGCAAAGATGTCATTGCCAATCTATGGGTGACCCTAGGAGAAGGCACAATCATTCTTTAGAAATATGAAGGATTAGAAACGATCACCAAGAACATCCCATGGTTATTGCAGTTGTTGCAAATGACACTCCTAAATTGGTAAGATGTGTTATGAGGTGGGATTGGTATACGGGGGATCCCCATCACCCTCCATGAACCTTAATGTTGCATGCATACACCTTGTTGTCGAAGGTTTCCACCTTCCTCCCTCCCCCATGTGACTCCCACCTCTTTGACACAATTCCCCACAACCCCTTCCTCATTTCGTGTAGAACCTTGTCGATCCTCCCTCGTGACTCAACCTTCTCCCTCCTTTGTGTTTCTGCAAAGCCCTTCCCCTCCAGACACTTGTCTATCACCCAAAATATTGTCAAACCAATCCCTCTCCCCTCCCACCCACTCTCTGCTCCAATGAACATGGGTAGGTGTTAGTGCTATTGTTGTGCATCAACAAGAGAGGTCTAGGTCCTAAATGGAACCTTGGCTCCAGTAACTGTGATTTGATCATAGTTTTAAAAATTGGAACCGACATCGGAACCAGTCGAGGGTGAAAACTAAACCAGAGCCAGAACCAGTAATGAACCGGTCGAACCGGTTTCAATGAACATACTTTTTAAAACATACATAACATATTTAAATTTTAATGAAAAATATATATTTTTAAGATTTTAAATCATGTTTCCAAATCATTATAGACAATTAGAGACAACATATCCATAGTATGCTCATGGATATATCAAAATGGCACCAAGTGCAATACATATCTAGAGATTGTAACATAAATACATAATCAAGGAGGCTCTAAATGGCCTTGACATTCTAGACCACAACAACAAAAAACATACTAGCACGAGTCAAGACTACAAGTCAGTATCTCATTGATCAACATGATCAACGATCAATCATCACTACTACTAGAAGTAGAAATGGCATGGGCATCCTCACCCTCGACATCATCATTTGTCTCTGACTTGGACTTGAATTCAACTTCAAACTCATCACCATCAAGGACATCTCAGTGACTACAGGCTCTCAAGTTGCACTAGTTGTAGTAGTACGAGTATGACCGCGACGAGGCACATGAGGTATACGGTTATGCCTTCTTTCAGTTCCACTAGGGTCTGCCATGTCTGACTCTAGAATCAGACCATGGGGCCTTAATAGTGGATTTGCACCCATCTAAACATGCCCTACCCCATCCACCTCCAAATCATAGTCAACATCAAACTTTGGTGGGTGAGTCTCCACTACCCAATCTGAAGTTGGATCAACATCATCCAACACAATGGGATCTGAATCAGGTCGTTTGTTCAATAATTGGTTTCACCTTAGCCGAAGGCTGTACTGCATGAGGACTAGATCATTTAACCGTTTTTGTTCTAAACAGTTTCTCTTCTTCGTGTAAATCCTCTCAAAGAAAAACCAATTGTGCTCACACTCGAAAGCATTGCAAGTTTGACTCAACACTCTAATTTTCAAACTTTTTCAATTGAAGACATTGGCTGGCAATTGAATCCCACCAATTTGTTGCAAAAAACATAGTTAGTCGAGCTAGTTCCTTGAAGTAATAAAGTATAAAGTATATATAATTTAAAGTTTAAAATTTAAACACTTGAACAAACTTTGGAATTGTTACTTAGCTCATCCACATCCCTTGCAAAATTTGCTAGGTTCTTTTCGAAGGCACTTGTGGCTCTAGTGAAAGAAGTGATCTGTCAGTGTATCTCCAACTGCTCACTCTCAGAAGGGACCATGCACTCAAGGCACTCATACAAGCCATATCTAACCTCCCCAGTCAAATATTCTCCAAGCTGCGCTCTATAATGATACCTTGGGTTCATAAAATACATGGTTGCATGTATAGGGCGATGGAGTTGATTGTTCCATTTACGATCAATGATCTCCCAAATAGGCCCATACTTGGTCACTCTATCCTTGTATGCTACCCTTATTTTCTCCTTTGCATGATCCATAGCCTAATAAATGTAACCCATGGCCAATGTTTCCCCATCCACTAGCCGCAACACCTTAACAATTGGTTGTAGATGTACTTTGTGATTCTTTTGGCATGCTCTATAGTGTTTTTGATCCATTCTTTTTTTCCAATGTCCTCAAGCATGAGGTTATGCAATGTGAAACACATGAAGTCCAAAATATGTTTTTTTGTTTCTCCTCTAACATCTTCCCAGCAAGAACATAGTTAGAGGCATTATTTGTGATGACCTGAACAACATTGGCCACCCCCACCTCCATAACAACCTCATATAAGAGCTCAAACAACAATTTTGCATCTTTGTCCCACTCAGATGCATCAACTGATCTCAAAAACATGGTTCCTGGTGGGCAAGGGACAAGGAAATTTGTGATAGTATGGTTCCTTCCATCACTCCATCCATCTGACATGATGGTACATCCTTTTTGGCCCATGATACTTTGAATTATGTCAAGTATTATTCAATGGGTGCAACCTCTTTGTGCAAAAGAGATCCCCTCAAATCATGCATACGAGGGCCTTTCAAGCCCCTACCACAAGCAATAATGGCATCCCACATAGGTTGGTAATATGGTGAGCAGGCAACATTGAAGGGGATATCAGCATGATACCACCATATAGCTATGCACTCATAAGAAATTTCTCTATATTGTTTCTTCCAATGGTCATCTAAGGTGGGCCGAAATTGAGTGGGTTGAATTTGAGAAACATTGACATTGTTAGAGCCAGAAGTGGGGGGAGATGTGAAATACCTTTGGATGGTATTCCTCTTCTTACTTTTAGGCGGATGCATGGTATTTTCACTTTCAAGGGGAGGAGGAACATAATGAAAGGGGTCTCTATTTCTAACATCGGTAGAATGAATAGATGGAGATTCCTCATAATCAAAAGTGGGGTTGGCTGCCCTCATTTGTGCTACAACCCTATTCCTCCCTATTCCAACCTATATAGTTTTTTCCCTAGCCTTTTCAAATTTCTTCTTGGTAGTCATTAAGTTCATTTTGCATCTCTTCTCTAATAGGCCCAATAACATCCAATGGTGCCTTACATGATTTAACTTGGCCTCTAACACCAGCAATGAACTTCCTCATTACTGGGTTTCCCCACCAAAGCTTCCTACCTCATTCACATTCCTTTGTGTAGGCCATATATTCCTTGCCCTAAGTCCTTGCAATATTAATTAAGGGAAAACCCCTTTAGTTAGAGGAACGCTGGCTTGAAGTGAAAGAGGGTTGGTGAGGTGAAAGGGGCCTTCCCTCTAAGTTACACATGATTGCACTTGAGCTTTCAGACTTTAGCTTAACAATTGCGATTTCGTGTGATAACACACCCGAGACATATTCTAGTTATCCTAAACCTCATTAGACAAGACCTCCTTTACCATTGGAAGTTAGTCCTCCTCCTCAACCAACCTTGACTAAGACTGATGATATAGATTTAAATATTGATATGGCTAGTATCTTAGCAAATGTTAATGTACATGTCCCTCTCAGTATTGATATTGTATTTTTTTTTTTAAATAGCTACAACATAGTAGCTATTGTGATGTCTTGGAGTGTCACTCCCATAGAAACCATGTTGGAGCTGATACCTATTAACGTCCCTCTTGCCACCTCCAAGACGTCACTCTTTCCACCTCAAAGACGTCGATCTTGCCACCTCTAGGATGTCAGTCTTTCCACCTCCAAGACGTCTCTCTTTCCACCTCCAAGAAGTCGCTCTTGCCACCTCCAAGCCGTCTCTCTTGCCACCTCCAAGACGTCGCTCTTTCCACGTCCAAGACGTCGCTCTTGCCACCTCCAAGACATTCCAATAAAGACAAAATCTATGTCGTCGGAAAAGTGACGTCATGTGAAATGACGTTTGAGGGGGTTCGTTGTTTGTCATTCTCCCGACAATATAAAGTGGTAATTGCATTGAACGTGCTATCAAAATTTGACTCAAATGTACTTGTGGTTTTTGTGAAGGTTTTTAGTGTTACAAAATATGGAATTTTTTTCAAAAAAGCCTCCATTACAATCTCCTCTATTGGTTTCGTAGGTTGTAGCGGATGTTCCATACAATGAAAAAAATTGTGGGTGGAGGTTGTAGTGGAGGGTTTTTTCTCGATGTTGATCTTGTCAAAACACATTGGTGAAGTATTGAAAAACATGCACTGGCATGTTAGTATAATAAAATGCATTGATACATTAATTTAATAAAAATACCCTGGATCTCAATATAATAAGAAAATTCCCCAATGTGTTTATAACTATTGCGCACTGGTTCATCCCTTTTTTGTGTATGAAGAGCACCAATGCTCTTATAACTTCTACTCATTGGTTCTTCCTTGTTTTCATTTGAAGCACCGATGCATTTTAGGATTTTTCCTCCCTGGTGTGTTTAAGATATCATTAGCACTAGTTCGACCAACTTGTCATGAGACTTAATGCATTTAATATAGCATGTGCCTCGATGCTTGTCTAATTAGTATGTATCGGTCTCTTTTTTACCATGTGCACTGAAGGGTAGTGATATTTTGAATATTTGAGGTGAAATTTCCACGTCATTATTTTTAGTATGCATTGGTGGGTATATTATAGTAAAATAATTGGTGCATAAATGATATTTAGAATCCCGGTGTGTATAATAAACATAATGCACCAATGCATAAATTAATTTTAGTGCCCTAATGTATATTCCAAACATGAGCATTGCACAATTTTGAAATGATAAATATTATTGTATGTTATATCATTTATCGAATGATGCATTTTCTTAGTTGTATGTACTAGTGCATTATTATAATTCATATGTACCAATTCGTATGACTCATCAAACCACATTGATGTCTATTTTATAACACGCACCATCTAGTGAATTCGAAAGAATACAATGCATTGATATGTATATATTTTAATTCATTTTGTTTTACAAACTTTCAATTAATCATTTCAAAATCAACAATTTTTTTATAATAATATTGTTTTATATCTTTGTTGATGCATTTCGATATAATGATTGCATTAATGTGCTATCCAACTAATTAAACCTCTTTTATTTTTAACAATGTAAATCATCCACATATTAATTATTCTGGAACAAAACATTTACAACATTCGACAAGGACATGAAATAAGAAACCCATTTCATTATATATGAATAAGAGATCCATTTTCATACAAACAAGGACAACGTAAAGGTCAAGTACAATAATAAAATTGTGAGTTCGACATTCAGGGTTTCTCTCTCTTTAACACCTTTTATCTCCCAGAGTAGGTCCAACGGTCAGGGGAGATCCTGAATAACCTCAGATATATGGCTCGTGTTACTTCATGAATGAGAAGTGGATCAGGGTTTAACAAGGGGATTAATTGCATGATAACGGGTAAATGACCTCCAATTGTCGGTCCACCGTCAAGATACCAATTCAACAGGTTGTCTTTGATGCATTTAGTACATTGCAATGTTCATTCACCCTAGAGCTTTGGAGTCTCGATTGACTTACCTCCTTTTTGAGTGTAGCGGAGTGTTCCAAGGTCCTGGTCCTATGAAAATTTCTCAAGCTCCAAAAGCTACACTTCTAAATGTTCATCGAAATTTGGTTAAGGCCCTAGGCATGATCTCGTGGTCACTTGGATGACTGGTTTGAAGGAAGCACCCTTCATCTATAGAGTTCAAATTCCACAACAGGAAAGGTAATTCAAGGAAATCAACAAGATTGAGTTAGTCTCGTAGAGTCTATCCCAACTCTATGTCTGTGGATTTGATCCTTGAGAAATCCCTCGAGAATTTTACCAACCAACACATGGGCCACAATATTATGTCCCCAAATCTAGTTAAAGAGCCCACTTCTAGCAGTTCTCCTTTGACTTGAAACCATCATTGCATCATATTACACATTTACCTTTGTTTATATACCTTTATTCCTCATGTACACAAAAAACATAGATAGGGGTTTAATTTCTTTGTCCTAGAGTATTACAAGGTAATTCTATTCAACTATGCAAGGCATGGGATAAACTTGCCAACCTACCAACACCCAAAATAAGGAGTTTATAGTTGAAAACAAGCATTCAATCATTCATTTCATTTCAAGTATATAGGGTATATGAAATACTTATCTATTACAAGTTGCATCCAACCAACCAACTATGGGTGTTCACCTTTCCACCCAACACTAGGATCATAGGAATTCACTCATAACACTCTGGCCACCCCTTTGCCAAGCCATGACATCACTAAGGAAAATTCTTTGTGTTCCTCAAGTCTTCTATAAATTCTATGAGATCCTCTCTTTGTCATAGCCTCTGTGAGGTTTATCATATGATTCCTCAGCATCAATATTGTGACCTTCATCTCTGAGAAACCCTCCTTCTATCACAACCTCTATGATATTTATCAGATGGTTCCTCAACATCAATCTTGCAACCTTCTTTCTCTGGATAAGGATGGATCTATGGTTTATTAAACAAACAACAAACAATTCCTTTGTATTCAAAACTCCAGTTATCTTGCAATAATGGAAGTCTCCCTTCTTCCCTCATGATCTCAAGGCCTCCACAAGGTTTATCAAGATGTCTTTCTAGTTGGATTTCATTTATGCAAGAGAGTCCCTTCACAACTACACTATACCTCAACACCCTCTCCTTCAATAACATGTTTCTTTCCAGCCAACACCAAGCCAGCGGCCCTCTTTTTCTCCAGTCTCAGCTTCGGGTCTTCTATGCTTCAGTTCATAACTCTTCGACAAGTTCTATCATATTTATATTTCACACACTAGTGCATTACTTTTAGTGATTCTCTTCCTCA
>ML777979.1:509094-526467 GCA_009831015.1 Picea engelmannii
CCTTATTCCTTTTGCTAGAAGGAAATCAAGTCAAACTATATGTGTAGGATGACTGCATTCTTTCTCACTTTGGGTTGACAGTTTTATGTCTTCTCATCCAAGCCCTCCATGCTTCCATTCACTAGGGTAGCTAGTGGTTCAACCACCAGTCTTTTCTCATTAATTGATTTTTATTGGAATCATGATTAGGCTCATTATTTTAGAAAGGAGAATTGGGTCATTTTGACATAATGAACCCTCTCTACATTTTCCTCACTCTTTATTGTAGTGATATCATGGCCAATACTTCAAGGCTTCACCCCCATAACCAGTAGTTAGAAATCTAAACAATAATACATTTAAATTGTTCACATGTCATAGCATGGTAATCATAGGTAATGATTAATTGTAAGTTGGGGAAACAGAGGTAGTACAACCCCCTCCCCCTTCAAAAGAAAACCATCCTCGGTGTTGTTTCTTAGTAACACCTTTCATGACTTTTCCATTCAACTGCTTTAGAAATATTCCTCTTTCTTAGTTAGTTCCTTTCTAGACCCTTGGAATTCATCACCTACCTTCAATAAATTTGGACAACAATCATATTAATCACAAGAAAACATCTTACTGTTGTGAAAAATTCAAGTGGAAAAGTTTGATAATTTAACACAATACTTATCTTTGCGGTCCATGGATTTGCATCCATATAGTTGTCTTGTTATCTTGGCTCACTTTTTTTCCTTGACATACCTATTGTTTTCATGATCCCAATCAATGGTTTACAAAAATTATCAAAGTCTCCTCTTCCTTGCAGTGACACACCCTCCACGCCTAGGCTTAGGAATCCCCTTCTCTTCAATAAAGTCCCTCGAGTGATCCATCTTTCCCTACCAAGGATTTATCGCACAAGAAGATTTCTAGATAATTCATTGAGCCTTATAGTTGAGGAGTCCCTTTGAATTGCTCTGTCAAGGCATCCCTCCAACTTGTCTTACCACAACACAACATATTTTAGGATGATCATGGCTTACCGCAGGGTTCTCATGTCTCAAAAATAGCCTTTATCATGGTTTCCATCTTTGACATCCTTAATGTGTCCTCCCTAGACATATCTTTTCATCTCACTTGTATCATAGGTATACATAAATTATGAGATATTATCATCAATTCCAATTTATAATTTCTTCCAAATCCGTCACCCAAATATTTCCAAATTCCACATTTTTATTTTTCATATTTGTTCCACAAAGAAACCAGATTCATGAGTATGGCCTTTTTCTTCCCATAGTAGTCTGGCTCAACTGGAAATTGGTCTTCCTTATTGCTTACAACACTACCATATCCAAGACCCTTTCTTCCTGCAATTTCAACATTCCGCAACCAAACAAATTGTTATTTTTCATGCACACTATATTTTCATTGCACGCTTGCAATGGCTCACAAACAACTTCGAAAATGTGCATACTAACAATCAAATTCATTTGCTAAAAAAGGAAACATCATTCCTTGCAGTTTGGCTCAGCAGGAAATTGGTCTTTCTTATGGGATTACAACACCACCATTTCCAAGACCCTTTTCTTCCTGTAATTTCAACATTCCCCAACCAAACAAATTGTTATATTTCATGCACTTTATATTTTCAAAACTATGCATACTAATAGTCCAAGTTATTTTCATCTATTCAAGGGTACAAAGAAAGATGAAATATCATTATTTATGTATTCATCCTTTAAACATACTAAATTTTCCAAATGCAATTCAATATCAAATGACTTTAATCAATGTGCCAATATTCAGGGCCACATTCTTACCCAATGCACCCTTTCATTGATTTCAAGTTTGCCACACTTTATGACAATCACTTGTTCATGGTGTGTTGGAGCTTAAAAAGCCTCTTCACTATATGGCTTATTCATTCTCGTTCATTATTGCAGTAGGAATGTGCTTCCTTTCCCAAGGCAACAAGACATCTTATCAAGCTTATTTTTCATGCCTTAAACCATTTTTGGTTAACAACCGTTTTTATCAAGGGAATCCTTTTCTAGATCCCCTCTCACTACTACTTGAGCATATCAAGACATACCTTATATGGATATCATCCACCTCTGGATGTCAACCTGACCTATTTGTCATCTAGAAGTGCCCCAACACTTCCTTTACCACATTTAGGATCAACCTTTCATTAACCATTCTACCTCATTTATCATGAATTTTAATGTCTAATAACATTTGGACTTACTCTACACAGTTAATCTCAAAATGATATCTAATATGCTGCATTGGGGAAGCCCCTCTATGCTTAAACATTTGGACTATTTCCTTAAATCTGAAATACAATTTTGATGTATGTTACTTACTAAGTATTTTAATACAGAATTCCAAAGCATGTTTAAATCATAATTATTCTTGGGCATAAATTCCATCTCCTTCTTTTTTTAAATTTTTGTAGAGGTTCTAGTTGTTTCTTCTATCCTCATAAAAAAACAGAACATAGGTTGTACATATAGATCAACCCCAACCATTACGCCCAAAATTATTCCTTCTATTCAGAAATAGCTACGGATGGAGGTCACTCTCCTCCTCCCACATGAATTATGGAAGATTAGTTTTCTATCAACCAAGCAAGGGAGCATGTTGTGATTTCTCACTCAATCACCCATATTTATGCATCTATGTTTATCAAATTGATTATAAAAACATTTCCCAACAATTCCTGTACCCAGAAACAAATTCGTTTCTCAGTTCCCTTTAGAACCAAAGAGTTTCACATGTTCTCCCATTCCTCTTTCTTCCTCAGCATCATCAAACCCATTCCTCTTGCCTCCTCAACATCATAAACATTTTACTTATGTTGCAATAGTTAGATCATCATTAACCATATGATCCATGACATCACCATATTTTACATCCAATGGTAGACTACAATAATTATATATGCATGTGATATGCATTCTCTATCTTTGTGATATGGATTTCATCATATCTTTGTGCACCAAGCATTGTACCCATGTCTATAGCGCAGAGGGGTTCCAATTACTTACCTTTTTAACTTTCGTGCATAGACCTACCCTTATTTAATAGGGATTTACATTGCTTTAGCACAATCATGACATTTAAAATTTCTCATGTCATTTCACTTATTCCATGAGGTTCATTCTCAGTCCACATGACCTCTTTTATTTTACAAGGAGGGATTACCCCAATAGGATGTTTTTCAGTTATGACAAGTCAAGTAGGATGATATCACCTACTTCCATAAGGCCTCTAGACATGGAGGATTGTACTCCTAATGAAAAATACTTCATTTAATCAACAATTTTAATTAACATAGGCTTCATTAAGCCCACTTTTAGGCAACTCTTGCCACCTATTCAGTCCATTTTCCTTTTGCATTTAAGTAGTCCTTAAAACATGTTTATGTCATTTGCATCCAAGTTTTATTATTAATTCCCCTCGGCATAATTCCACTTTTGTAGGATTGGCTATGATTTCCTAAAAAAAATTGTAGGCTTCTTCTGCCATAGTGGAGCATGATTAAATCGTGTTGGGTAAAATCCCAATTGAATTTTAATTTGCATCCTTCTCCTCAAGGAAACTATGCAGATAATTTCTATACAGAAATAATACTCTCAGCAAGCTCATCTTAGCCTTGGTAAACTAGTCTCATAATTGTTCTCCCTCCCATCCAATCCTGTGTTTGAATTGTGATTTTGTATATAGGGTAGGGTAGGGTGCCCTCTCCCTTCAATTTTTCTAAGAAGGAAAAATCACTTGACTCTTTCATGAGCCCAAGCAGGCCAAGTGTTTTTTCCCACTCTTACACCACTTTGTAACACACCCAACCCCTTAGGTATCCTTTTAATGTGTGGGTCATAGTAATTTCTATTTTCTCAATCATCTCAATTCCATGAAAATAGGATTACATCTCCTTCGATTCGATGAGGGTTTTCCAATGACTATAAATTTGTACAGATCTGAGTTCTGGAATGCAAGTTATGGTCCTTTAAATTTATTTAGGCCTTTAGGCCTTTATCGATTGGGGTCTTTCATTTCCATGTGGCACCCGCGTGGTTCCCTATCACCTGGCATGCCACCTCATCATAGCAAACAAAGATTCGCTCAACTAGAGGTTGACACTTGTCTAGCTCTTATTGGCCTATTAATATAATTAAACATATCAAAGGATCACTTAGGATTATTAAGTTCGATAAAATCCTAAGTCTCCAAACATCGACAAGGTTCCTCATTGTTCTGTTATGAACATACCCCCAAAAATCCTGAATGTCGAAGCTGCGAAGAGGGTCCCACCTGTATTATTCCTTTACTCAAATACAAGTAATTACATTACCCCACAATATAATTAATTATGTTTAATGTTTATTATAACATTGGAGTATGGGAAGGTAGGTTTGAACCTTCAACCCTTTTAACTTGTTCGTTCTATTTCCCAAAACATTCAGAGTCTCAAAGCTTCAGACTCCCAGAGAGTCCACACTTACATGTGAATGCACATTGAATATTGGAATAGGGAAAAGTAGGTCCAGGCCTTCAACCATTTTATCCCAAGTGTTCCATCACTCAAAACACTTCGGAGTTTCAAAGTTTCAAACTCTCTTCAACCATTAGATCAATTGACCATGATCCAAAAGGAAGACATTTTTTAGAAGACAAGGGTGACACATGGCCCAATCAACTGGTAACACATGTCAAGGTCCATTTGACACATAAGGTATGTGAAAGTCATGAATATTGGTGACACATGGCACACTTACTATGGTTCCACATCAACCTGGGGGACGTTAGTATGCCACATCACTCTGGCCTTCGACGATATTCTCATTCACCAGCATGCCAAACCTCCTGGAGTAGGACTTCGTCGGAGTGGTTTACTCTATCCTTTCATTAGTTCATCATACGGTCAGGAGAGGTTATTAATGGATTTCCTAGATCAATGGCTCACTTTAGCTCACGAGTTTAGCGTTCGGGGTTTCTGGTCGTTTAACACCTTTTCTTTCCTAGAGTAGGTAAATGTCAAATGAACACGACTTAGATCCAATGGTCAGGAGAGATCCTGAATAACCTCATATCTACAACTCATGCTACTTCATGATCGAGAAGTGGATCAGGGTTTAACTATGGGTTGAATCCCACGATAATGGGTAAATGACCTCCAATTGTCATTCGAAGCTACCAATTCAACATGTCTTTTTTGGTGCATTTAGTACACTGCAATGTTCATTCACCCCGAAGCTCCGAACTCCCAGAGTCCCGAATGACTTAGATCCTTTTTTAGTGTAGTGGAGGATTCCAAGGTCCTGTTCCTATGGATGTTTGTCAATCTCCATAAGCTACACTCCTAAATCTTAGCCAAAATTTGTTTAATGCCATGGGAATGAGCTTGTGGTCACTTGGTCGATTGGTTTAAAGGAAGCACCCTTCGAATTTAGAGCTCAAATTCCACAACAAGAAAGGTAATTCAAGGAAACCAATAGGACTGAGGTAGTCATGTAGAGTCTATATTGACTCTAAGTTTGCAGATTTGGTCCTTGATAAATCCCTTGAGAATTTTCCCAACCAACATAGGGGCCACAATATTATGTCCCCAAATCTAGTAAAATATCCCATTGCTAGAAGTTATCCTTTCTCTTAAAACCATCATTGCATTAGATTACACATTTACCTTTGTTTATATACCTCTATTCCTCATGTACACAGAAAGCATAGATAGGGGTTTACTTTCTTTGTCCTAAAGTATTACAAGGTAATTATATTCAACTGTGGAAGGCATGTGCTAAACTTGTGATCGTACTAACACCCAAAAAAAAGGATTTTGCAATTGAAAACAAACATTCAATCATCCATTTCATTTCAAGTACACAGGGTATATGAAATACTTATCTATTACAAGTTGTAGCAAACCAATTGAATATGGGTTTTCTCCTTTCCACCCAACCATAGGCTCAGAGGTATTCACTCTTAGCAAATTGACCACCCCTGTGCCAAGCCATGATATCACTAGGGGAAATTCTTTGTGTTCCTTAGGTCTTCTACAAATTCTATGAAATCCTCTCTCTGTCACAGCCTCTGTGAGGTTTATCAGATGCTTCCTCAAAATTAAGCTCATGGCCTTCATCTCTGAGAAATCCTCCCTCCTTCACAACCTATACGAGATTTATTAGATGCTTCCTCAACATCAAGTTGATGGCCTTCTTTCTCTATCTAAGGACGGATCTTTGGTCTACTAAACCAACAACAAAAAACTCATTTGTATTCAAAACTCCACTTATATTGCAATAATATAAGTCTCCCTTCTTCCCCACTGAGCTCAGGGCCTTCATGAGTTTTTATCATATGGATTTCTATCTGGATTTCCTTTATGAAAGAGAGTCCCTTCACAACTACATTGTTCCTTGACTCCCTCTCCTTCCAACACTGGTTTCTTTCCTTCTAGCACCAAGCTCGTGACCCTCTTTTTCTCTAGTTTAGGCTTCAATATTCTATGCTCCAGTTCAAAACTCTTCCACGAGTTCTATGATATTTCTATTGCACGTGCTAGTGTATTACTTTCAACATTTCTCTTGATCAGAGACCAAATTCTTCCTCTGGTTCTCTCCTGTAACTAGAACATCTTAATCTTTCAGTTCTTCTTCTGAGCTGGAGAGCCTCACATGCTCTTCTTCTTTCTGAATGGTCCAAAAGAAAAAACCATTTTCTCTTTGTCTCCTCTTCTTTCTCGGGTGTTTTTATTTTCCTCCCCACGGGAAGGTTCTGGACCCATCCTATTCTTTTTGCTAGAAGGAATCCGAGTCAATATAGATCTATAGGACAACTGCACTCTATCATACTTTAGGATGATCCTTTTTTGTTTTCTCATCTAGGTCCTCCATGCTTCCAATCATTTGGGTAGCTAGTGGTTCAACCAATAGTCTTTTATCATTAATTTTTTTTCTTGGAATCGGTATGAGGCTCATTATTTCAACAAGGATAATTGAGTCACTTTGACATAATGAACCCTCTCTATAGTTTCCTCACTCTTTCCTCTAGTGATATCATGACCAATACTTCAAGGCTTCACCCCCACAGTCAGTTGTTGGCAATATAAACAATAATACATTTACATTGTTCACATAGCATAGCATAGTAATCATAGATAATGATTAATTACAAGATGGGGAAACAAGGGTATTACATATTGATTTTTATTCATCAGTTTAACTATTGAAACTGCTTGACTAGTGTGCATGCCTCATTTCTTCATCATTTCTAGGTGATATTTTATTTTGTTTTTTTAACATATTTCTTTTTATCGGCTTGTTTTTTATGTCCTTCCAATTCAACTTCCATTTACAAACATAGAAATAAAATCTAATAACAATATCTACATTTACATATAATAGAATATACATGATTGTGTAAATAAAAAAGCATACATTATCACTAAGTCTTTCGTAAACAATACACAATCTTTCAAATCCATGTGTTATCCCTCAAGATGTTCTAGGATATTATTGGAATGATTTCAAGGCACCTTGGGAGATAAAACTTAGGATGATTCTTAAATCCATAGGTGCAGTAAGGTAATTGTACAATATTTGTTAAGTCTCTCTCTCTCTCTCTCTCTCTCTCTCTCTCTCTCTCTCTCAACACTCTAGGGCATGAAACAATCTTAGATAAAATGATAAAAACCCTCAACTCCAAGAGGCATATATCCACAAGTGTTTCACAAAATCAATATTTAAAGGTCGGTGGAATGGTGAATTATAAGAAAAACAAGATAAACATACAGGGAATTATTGAGAATGAATCATGTAGCTTATGGAAAAAGAACACCATGTTGAGCAATTAAGAATTCAACAGTTCTAACAAATGCATCCATATTAGTGAAAACATGCTTGAAATAATTAACATCCTCATACATTCAAATACATGGAGGTACTCTCTGCATATCATTTAAATTCATAAAGAAATGGTCATTCGTTAGAGTAAATCACTTCTATGTCATAACTAGTCATCATACAATAACACTAAATATGGTGAATAGTTTGTTTTATAATATTTTATAAATCATATCTCATACAAGAAAGAAAAAATGGGAGAATATGATTTACAAGAACACAAACATAATAATGAAAATAATTATAGACTGAAACATAACACAGGGGATGAATCTTTAGGTGTCTCCTTCTTTCACCATATGCATGTGCTTGATCTTTCTGATCTAACAACTTTGGTTATAAGAACTTATTAAATTCCCCAAATTGCAACCCTAACAATGATCTCCTTCATTCTCTTTTATTATTCATTTTCCCAAACTTCTTCTTGAAACGATTTACTGCTTCATGTTTCTTGAATTTTTTACCCTCAATAAAATTTATTTACTTTCACCTATGGAATTAATTCTATGATGAGATCCATTTAAAATTGATTTACCCCCACCCCCTTCATTTTTACCTCGGCCATATCTTGTTGAGATTCTTTATATTAGAAAACTACTACCCTTATTCTCTCTAAATTTCATGTTTGTTGGATACCTATAATGTGTATGTAGAAGCAATAGAACTCAACAACCATCCTATCAATATTGGTGAGAAATCCCAACCATTGACTTGTAGGGATATGGTTAATCCCAAATTCACTATGATATCTTCTTTGAAAGGTTTTATAAAGAAGAGGTTCCCCATATGCTTTGAATGTGAGTGTGTGATTCATGGAATTGTGTGCAAAGAGTTACCTTTTAGACATGTGGCCCAACTCACCAGAACAAATTTCACAATGAGTGCAAATAACTCGACAGAAGATTTTCTTGATGGCTTGGTCAACATGGTGGCTTTGTAGGTCTTTTACATGTTAACGTGGCACTATATCGAGAATGATATTGGAGAAGTGTTTTGGATGAGGTTATCTCACGAGGGCCCAATGGCTTGATGAGCCCAATGGCCCAGTGAGCCCGATGAGTCCAATGGATCATCAAATGGGGACTTGTGCTATACTTTCGTGTAGCATTAAACTTCTTAGTGACCCGGTGAGCTCAGTGCACTTGGGGGATAAAAACAAACACAAACTGTCGATATGGGGCCAAAAACCAATGTGAGTCATTAATCTTCTCTCGAACTTGAAATCAAAATCTATTAAGTTACAACAATGTCATTGCTGAAACTAGCCTAATCCTATGGATATGTGGCAACTTGATACTCATCCGCGTTGGTGCTGATAGTGGCAGGGAGAAAACTACATGTTGCAAGGATAGATGTGTTGTTTTGTGTCTTTGGTGGGTCTGCTTTGTCTAGGTGAAACCTATTGCATGGATTTGACGAGTGCTCTGCTGGCATGACACGTTGTCACTCACCTTCCAAAGTATCCCTGATAGCAGTCTAAGTCATCTCCACATCAAATGTTGATTTTTCATCAGATCAAAACAATATGGGAAGAGTGCTTCAGTTGAAGTTCGGTGGGTCGGTGAGCCCGACAACCCTATAGCCCAATGCACCATTGATTTGAGAATCATTATAAATGTTTTCATAGGATTAAAACCTCTCGGTGGCCTGGTGTACCAGTGCACTTGGGTATTGAAGACTAGATCTCGATCGATGATCTTGTACTTAGTTAAATATGGTTCATCCAATTTGGATTTCCTAAAGGTCCCATGCATTTTCTATCACTTGGTTCCTAGGCCAAAAAATTGGGTTAAGATCCTTGGCAAATAAAATTAGACCCTCTCAGGGCGCAATATGACCCTTTTTTACCTTCGATAAGTTCCCAAGTGCTCAGATATTTCCTTAGGCACATAAATGGCATGGATTTTCTATTGTTTTCTTCCATTTGCCTCAAAATAAATTGGTGATTCTAGTTCAGAGGCTCTAGAGGCTTTCTCTCCATCTCTAGATCATCCAGTCTTGGCCTTGCAACCTTGGTGAACCTTCATATCAATGGAAGTAAAACATATGGTATTAACACAATGCTTCATGAATTCTCTCAAAATATTCTTTGTTGGTTAGACTCCATACTTTGTTCCGTGCATTTTTAGTTGGACATGACTAAGCACAATATATATAATCAATATAATTTTTTATTGTTTTTCCTTTAATTATAAAACAAGAGAAGTTAAACAACATAGATACTTGCAAATTTTTCAATTAAACTTTCATTGTTCAACCTATACTCGCAACCCATACTTAACCCAACGTTTATGAATTCATGGGTTAGCTCCTCTTTGTATGTTAGAACCTAGTAGAATACATCATGGACAAGCATAAATTAATTATTTAAATATAAAGATAGAAAAAAACATGAAATATTAAGAAAGGCCAAAAACATAAATACTCACAAAGTTTGTGATCAACACTTTTATCCCTCATCATGTTGTCTTATGTGTTGAATGAATTATATTTGTTTTTATTTTCTGCAACAAAAGAATCAAAAATTAGTATTTCATGTGATACTTAAATTAGATGTACATAAAAAAATAAAAATAAATGATTACATACCTATGATGCACTTTTTAGTTGGGATGAATCCTCTTGGAACACAATTATCTTCATTTCTTTAAACATATTCTTATACACTTTTTTGGACATCCCTACTTACATTTATTGATTTTCCCCTTGTTTATCCCTTGAAATTTTAAGAATCTCCTTGATAAAAAAGATATAAAAAATTACTTAATTTTTTTAAAAATAATATCTCGATGTGTATAGTTCATCCACACCAGGGAATCAACAATATTTACATGCACCACTATGTCAGCCATACATATACGCACTAGTACAATATAATAATGTCATTGCGAAATTGAAATCGTCTTACACATTTATTTTATTCAGTTGTTGCTTTATGATTTAATACAATCAAGGATTCTTAAGTATTGTTTATTACACACCATCGAGCTGTTAAAAAATTTAATAAATGGTGATTTCCATATTAAAACAATAATTTTTCCATTTCAAACTTAATGGTGCACTCTGTAAATAATGCACCATGGTGCATATTTAGGTGAAATGCACACCTCCGATCGCAAAAAGTATTTTTTAATAATATTTCTAAATGAAATACAGTGGTGTTGTTTACAGACAAATACATTGATATGTTGTGCTTGCTATGTATAGAGCACACCAACCAACGTGAAGGCATTTAAAAACAAATTATAGTGATATGACGGTTTGCGATACAATGCAATTAATGGTTTCATTACAACTGATAGGAAAAACCCATATATAAATAAAAAAAAAAAATCCTATAAAGAGATTGTGCTTAAAAAAAATTCTTCTTGTGAAATATAGGAGAAAGAAAAAAAAATAGTGGGCAAGTTAGGGCTTCCAATATTGAAGGTAACTATGGAATAGGAGAATGACTAAGATGATTAATATAATGAAATCATATACCTGAAATTTCTTCTTTGCAGAGTTCTATGTGATATACAATAATCCCCCTTGGATTTTTCTCTTCAAAAAAAACTTACCCACTATGAAATATTTGTTGATAAATCTCTATCGCATAAATATCCTTTCTAAAATTTGACAAACAAATGAAAGAATGAATAGTCTTTTCCTTTTTAAATAGAAAAAACTCAAATTCTCGCTCATTTTTCATTGTATATTTTGGCGCATTAATGATAAACGTGTGCAATATTTTTTTCAAAAGTTACGTTTTCGATGTGCTATACCGTCGGTATTGCATCAGTGCAATGTGTACATATAATGCAATGATTTATTTTTGTAATAAATTTCAAAGTATCGTTATTCAACGAAGATTATTTTTCTAACATTCTTTACTCGATGCACTTTACAGTTTGAAACACACTAGTGTTGTTTGTAATTAATAACGTACTGGGGAAATGTGTAAGTAATAACGCACCATAAGATAATTAAATTTGCATAATGAAAATGAAAAAATCCATAATTAAAGTTTGCATAATTTTTTCTTTATAGATGCAATAAGAGAGGTCATTCTTCAGTGCTTCTTTCAATTACACACACTAGTGCGTTTGGCTTATCCATATGCATTGATGCATATTTATAGGATGAATTCCATCATTAGGGGAGAGAGAGAGGGAGGGAGAGGGAAAGGGATAAAATGAGTGAGAGAGGGAGGGGAATACATAGTGAGTGGTAGAGAGGGGTGGATCCAGAAGAGAGTGAGAGAGGGTGGGTAAATAAGGAGAGAAGTGGAGGGAGGGAGAGAGCTAACAAGAGTAAGAGTGAATTTGAGAGAGAGAGAGAGAGAGAGAGAGAGAGAGAGAGAGAGATGACAGGTAGACATGGAGAGGGAGAGGGAGGGAGAGAAAGGTAAAGAGGGAGAGGGGGGAGAGTTGGGAAGAGAGAGAGAGAGAGATAGAGAGAGAGAGAGAGAGAGAGGTGGGGGTTTGAGCATAAAATTCAAATTTTCTATGTTTGAGGAGGATATTTTCAAGGATCAAGAAACTATATCATATTTTGTAAAACCATATTGAGATTTGTTCTATAGTTGGGTGGAAAATATAATGATATTGTAGAAAAAAAATGTTTTTTTAAGTTTGTTGTCAAGTTATAAAATATACTTGAAGTTATTTATGAAGTTATATTGTTCTATACTATGCACGATGATGGTTTTGGCTCAAATGTACGAATAACATCAAATGGCCAATTTTTAAGATTCTGTCTCATTCAATATCTTTGGAACTCCTTCAAGTTATCTTATGTCAATTGCAATACGTCTAGATTTTATTGTTAAATAATTTATCTCATTAAATTTATGTTATGTATGCAGCTTCAATTTAATAATTGTTCATTGAAATTTGCAAGATCAAGATTCAATATTGAGTTCAAATGATGAAGACATTCCCATGGTCCCAACATTTCGTAAGCTATTATGAGAAGAAAGAAACTGGAAGCAGATGTTTGATTGAAATGGATATCTTCTTTACCCTACCAATCCTAACATGCCATCTTCCATCAACATTCTTGATTCAAAGATATTACACCATGAATTGGATATTTCTTATGTAGACAAACCCATAGGGAATAATAAAAATTTGATTGAGTAATTGTGTTTTTGGATTTTCAATGGAACTAATGTAAATGTATTTCTTAATTCAACATCTTTTTTATAAATGGGTTCGATTCATGTTTATTATTGGGAGAAAATGTCCATTTTAATAATAAGTGTTTGGTATAATGTTTGAAAAATGTTAAAAACTTTGTGTTACTAATGTTATCGATGTAATGTTCAATATTTTGACAATCAGATTTCTGATGATGAGCAACATGTCCACCATATACCATTGCACCCCACTACAATATCAAGTCATGAGCTTGTTATTAAATGAAAATAGCTCAAAGAGGAATAATAACAAGAATGTTTGAAATGACCACTTATTAAATTCCCACTATGTCCTGAGTCACAAACTCAAAACCTTGATAGTAACACTATTTCTTCACATGTTGAGGATGAAGGAAATGATATAGAGGTTAGTATGGATGATTTCTTTTGGGATACCTAGGCCATGGAGGGAATATTTTTAGATGCATTCCAACAAAATGAACTAGGGGATGAAAATGATGTCATAAATAACTTCTATGAATAAAAATGTACATTTCTATTTACCACTAATTGCAAGTTAATCAAATATAAGGTAATTCTAAGTGATAATCTCTTGCCTAATAATTGCATAGAGGAAAGAAAATGCTGAGAATGTTGGTTGTTGAGTACATATCATACCATACATGTTTGAATGATTGTATTTTATATAGAGATGAATATGCAAACAAATAGATATGTCAAGAATGTGGGCATGGGAAGTTACCATAAATAGAAAAATGAGGGTAAGGCACATGATCCTCCTCATAAAATATTGAGGCATGTGCTTATAATTCCAAGGATTCAAAGGTTATTTCATTGCAAATAATTACCCATGTTTCAAGGGTGGTATAGAAGTGAGTCAAGAGTTATGTGAATCCCAACAGATTCAATAGACATGAAGCATATAAAGGATACATGGCCCAATGAATTCAAGGATGAAGTATGAAGCCTCTGATTGAGCATATATATGTATGGCGTTAACCAATAATTCCTCCAAAACACTAAGTTTTTTGGTGAGTGGTAGTGATCAATAAGAATATCCCCTCATGGTTGTTCGTGAATAACTAGTGTCTTATGCTGGATCTTATAGTCTTTGGTAGAAGACAAGTGAAGAGAATGGATGTCTACCTCTATGAATTTAATAAATTATGGGAAGGGATACATGTATATGATTTATCATGACCCATACAAATGGAGAGGTCTTTTACGTTGTATGGAATATGTGTGTACAAAAAACAGGATTAGCCAGTACTAGGAGTTTTCTCTGGTACAAATGTTCATCGATTTGTTTATATTTGTAATTTATTTGACATACATTGTTTGGTGCAACTATGTTTTTGAAACTAACATGTTATTTATACGATAACAACATAGGTCTTATAACAAAAGGGTATCATGAATGTAAATTTTTTGGACCTTATATAAAGGATAGTTGGTCCATCCACCTATGAAATTCAGTGTAAAAATGTTTGAGGGTAGTCCTCGCTGAAGAACACCCTTATAGAAGAGTGGCATCTACTTTCAATGGTAAAACAAAGAGAAACCAAATACATGAAATAATGACACTGGCATATTGGAATAGGGAATATGACACAGAGAAGGAGAAATAAATGGTTAAATTGTTTGATTTAGATGGGGAACCTATGTTCGATGATCCTGAATTTTTTGACACTTATGCTGACAAAATTCCTATTGGGATGAAAAGAAAATCTATATTTTATGACCCTCCATATTGAGAGAATATTATGATTGGTCACTTACTATATCCCATGCATATATTCAAAAATGTTTTGGTCTTCTTTATGGAGGCACATATCATGTAATACAAGTGACACATTGGTTGTGAGGAGATATCTTTTGACTTCAAATACTAAAAAAAGAGATTGGACAAGAAACAAATCTAGAGGAGAGGATGGTCCCTCTTGGTATTTTAAATAAGGTGATGTCCCATGGATTTTGAAGAAAGATGATCTTTCTATGGAAAATGATTTTATATTGAGTGTGAAGGCACCTTCTTAATATGGGTCAACTTTATGACATTTCTTCACTATAAAGAGGAAATTGTCAGGTTGAAATCTAATCTAGATTAGATCATTATGTTGTTTTTCATCTATCTCAATCCTTTCAGAGTGGAAAAAATTGGAGGAAGCATCTTGTAGGGCCATTTTAGTGGTAGGTTCTAATTTGGAAAATTTCGGTCTTAAACTTTCTAGGGACATTTTGAGGTATCAAACAACATTTTTCAGGGTTAAAACTTTCCCAACAAAACTAGAACCCCGTGATTCAATTCTACAGATCAATAACATTCCAATGACAGAAAAATCACATCAATCAGATCCCTATGAAAAATATATGCTTCTCGCAAGTTGACCTACTGTGTTGACCACCATGGTACAATACAATGCCACATCATCCCCATTTACTCACGCATATGTGGATATCCATGCATGTAATTTCAAGAAGATTCTAGAAGTTCTAAAACCTTATCATAATTTATGGTTGAGGAAGTCAAAATCCTATGCCTAGATGGCTATAAAGCTATGTTAAATATCGATCCACTAGGAGGAGAAGGGGTTCCATTCTTTTGCATTGTATCATGTTCCATAGTTGAGAAGAACATCTGAGAGTGGTATTCTATGAGCATGAGAGAGGAGGAGAGATTGTGTAGAAACCATATAGGACATACATCAAAGGAAGCTCCTCAAAGAGTGACTCTTTCTTTATACTTTCATCACTTCTATACCATAGAAAAGAGAGCATAAGAGCCTCAACTTCTAGGCGGGAGTTCTCCCATATTGGGTTTCTTAGGTCAAGTATTTTGTTTATTTATGGATGGCGTGAATGCATTTTATTGTTCTTTATTTTCTGCATTTTATCTATTTCATCCATAAGCAAAAAATGAATAACTAAATATTCTAGAGATCTAAAGGAAAATTAACCTTAATATTAAATATTTCAATATTCTACTAGACATGTTGTGATGAATTGTTCCAGTGGAATATCCATAACAGTTTATAGATCATATTGGCATTATATTAGATTTTTCTTTTAGGTATTTGTTGGAAGATGGAGGATCCAAGAATCATTTTTTGAGAAGTCACATAAATCCTACCCATGGTAGATGAGTCTGTTCATAATAACCCTCAAGATTCAGCAGAAGATGGTTTTGAGTGGTTGGAAATAGAAGTTGTCGACACTAGTCGCAATATGAACCTCCACATGGAAGATACAACATGTAATCTAGGACCATTTCAAAATTATGGAATATATAACTCAAAGATTTGATTGAATGGAAAGTCAGTCAATCGAGTAGACTAAAAAAAGGAGTTGCATAATGAATTTGATAAAGAGAAATCGAGTTCAAGTGTTGTTAACCCTTCACAATCCCTATTAAACATTGAAGGAAAAGTGGACATAAATCCATAAAAAAGTGATATTGATGCATTAAAAATGAATTATTGTTTGCCACAACTAGAATTTTATTTTATTATTCACCATATAGATGAAGGGTAGAATATTTAATTTGCTAGATTGAATTTAGAGGGCCATGCTTTAACTTGGTGGGAAATCCAAACGGAAACACTTAGGATGGAGGGTGATCTACCAATAATTGACTGGGAGGACTTCAAAAACCTCATCAAGTCCCAATTTTACCTTATCGAGTATGTAGAGTACCAATGAATCTATAGGCACTAAGTCAAGCAGAGGTAGTGTTAAGAACCAAATATCAATATACCATAGAAAAACCTTAGAAAAAGTACTCAACGCCTTGAAAAAGAGATAATTTCAGATAATAAGCCTCTTCTCCACTTAAATGTTCAAGAACAAGATGATTCAAAATGAAAATGTCTCCTTGGTATATATAGGAGACTAGGAGGTATAATTACAACTAATGGCCTAAAGTCGACATAAATAAAATAACATTACTAATATAATATGCCCCAATTAAGGGGTAATGAGCCAATATTAGCGCTTAACATGCCCCTCCCCTTGAGACAAGTGTTGTCCACAATGCTTGAGTAACTCTGGATGCTTCTGTATAAAATATTTATCTTCCCAACTGGAATCTTCAGCTGGTAGATTCCTCCATTTAATGAGATACTCTGAAATGGATCTATTCCTCATTTGGTGAATTCTTGTGTTAGTGATGGCTTCAGGCTCCAATATGATTTTTCCTTCCTCGTCAAGTTTTGGCAATATTGTTTGAACTGGGATCTTGTCGCCTATAACCTTCTTTAAGCATGAAACATGGAAAACTGGGTGTACTCATGAAGATGCAGGCAACTCCAATTTGTATGCCATAGTACCAATCTTTTGCAACACCTTATAAGGGCCATAGTAATT
>ML777979.1:529076-547737 GCA_009831015.1 Picea engelmannii
TCACCACACTTATGTCCCTTACTGTACTTGCTGTCACAATTAAAGCATAAACCTTTTGCTTTTCTTTCCTCCAATTGTTGAGGTGTCAACCTTGTAGGTTGAGGTGTTTTAGAAGAAGGAGCATTGTTCTCTCTATAGATGTTTGTTTTGGTCCTTCTAGTATCCATAGCCATATTTTTACTTTCAACATTTCTTTCCACCTTAAATGAATTCTCCAATGATTTGGGTTCCCAAAGGCGAACCTCATGTTGAATGTTATCGTTTAAAGTTCCTATGAATACATCAATGAAGTGCTCATATGGAATATCAGTTACCTTTATATTCAATCTTTGGAAGTTCTCAATGTGTTCGGTAACTGAACCCTTTTGCTTGAGATTTATCAATTGGCTAAAGAAAGTATTGCTCCTTGTATCCTCATAGTGTGATATCATTTTTTCCATGAAAATTGTCCAAGTGACAAGTGATTTGCAAGAACAAATCCATCGATACCATACAAATTGATTAGGTTCTAAATATAAAGAAGCAATTCGTACCTTTTGTGTATGTGGCACATTATGGAGATCAAAGAATTTCTCCATCTGAAGTATCCATGTGATTGGGTCCTTGCCATCAAACTTCCTCATATCAATCTTAGGAACGTGGTTGGTCTTCAAACCAAAGATAGAGTTTCTCCATTCTTGATTCACCTTCCTTGTGTCCTCATCATGAATTTCATGGGATGCATTTTCACTTTTAGGTGTCTTCTCTGTTACGAAAATTTTCAGTACTTCCATGATCTCCCCTTCTAAACCCTCCATCATCTCTTGTAGTTCATCTTTTGTTACTATCTTCATTTGTAAATCATTTATGTCCCTATGCATTTCTTCACCTTCATCAAGAGTCCATGTAGGATTGTCTGGAGGCTTATTTGGTGTAGAAGATCCCTTTTTGGGTGGCATGTTGGCCAAGTATCACTTTTGAACCTTGATTTTGAGGTGGTTCTGCTAGACAATCTTTCTTTTGTTGTATCTCCCAAGTTTCGGCCCTTCTGGATATGAAACTTTCTTTTATGTAGTTCTCTAATATTTCTCTCTTCAATTCCATAGGTGTGATCAAAATTGGATGTGCCAAGTGGAATTTATGGTAACTTCCCCACAACTTGACGCTTTTTGGCCTTTCTAGGAGATCTCACTTATATAGTGTGCCTTGCACAAAATAATTGATATACAATTATGAAACTCACACCAGAAATACCACATATTGTCCACGATCCAATGAAACTAGTCCCACTCAATTTGGATACTCTAGGAATAAGTTATGATTGTTTTACCTGGAACACCTTCTTGAGACTAGTCAGATACCCTATCTTACACAAGGTGTATCTACATATTTAAGATGACCTAGAAGCTAAAATTTTTACCACAGATACCTTACTCATTTCTATAAATAACCTCTAGATTTCAGGTTCTGAAACATTACATAAAAAAAATTATAGCGAAAATTCCGCAATGAATCAGTTCAAGATGATTCTAGAACCCTATATTGTACAGCCTGTATCTCCGAAAGTATAAGGCCTCAAGAGTTGAATTTTGAACCCAACGTACCTTGATTCTTCTACTAAATATACTCCAAGACATTCCTTTTGAAACGTTGTAGAAAAAACGTTATAGCAAAAATGCCAAGGTGTCTCAGATGTAGCAGCGAAACCCTAAGACCTTGAGCTCTGATACCATATGTTAAGAACCGAATATCAATATAGCATAGAAAAACCTCAAAAAAAGTACTCAATGCCTTGAAAAAGAGATAATTTTAGATAATAAGCCTCTTCTAAGGGGAAACCTCCTTTTACCCCACTTAAATGTTCAAGTACAAGATGATTCAAAATTAAAATGTCTCCTTTGTATATATAGGAGACTAGGAGGTATAATTACAACTAATGGCCTAAAGCTGACATTAATAAAATAACATTACTAATATAATATGCCCCAATTAAGGGGTAATGAGCCAATATTAGGGCTTAACCGGTAGGGGTAGATTAAAGAGGAGTACAACACTAAGTTCACAAACATGGTCATCATGTTGGGTATCTCTCCCAACAACCCAGATGTACTCATCAAGTATATGTGGGATTTACATAATCATCTATGAAAGTAGGTGATGATATTTAATCCAAGGAAAATGGATGAGGTGTGTGTATATGTTTATCCAACCCTTCATATTCAATATTGAATATCCCCCACCTCAAATAATTTTCATCCTTAGAAACATTCACAAATATACAATATCCGTGTATCTACCCAATATTGTGCCTTTGCTACAACTAAGTCTATTGGAAACCCCAAGTTTCATTCCATATGGAAACCCCAAGTTTCTATCATATTCGAAACCCCAAGTTTCCTTGTAAAGTGGAAACCACAAGTTTCCACAAACTAAATTGTAATGCACCCAAATCCACATGATATGTTATCTAATTCAATGTGGTCACTTCACCCAAATCCACATGATATGTTATCTAATTCAATGTGGTCACTTCACCCAAATCCAAGGATGTCAGTCACCCAAATCTACTACACTCTCTCATTGCAATGTTGTTGTCATGTTATTGTTCAGTTCCACTGCTTCTGTCACCTCTTGCTATGATTGACTGCTACCCATTTCACTTCAAATTTTCACCTAAGTGTTGAACTCTTGTGATCTTTTTTTTCCACCCATACTTCAACCAACTCTTCCATGTATTTGGACAATGATATCCCCATTCCTTGTACTAATTGGGTATCTAGTCGAACCATCGTTCCCAACTCATAAGAATTCAATTCGTCATGCCTGAAGTTACCCTTTTCTATCGCATCTATGACACTCTGTTGAACTCCAAAGACTAAGGAAAGTGTCCATCATTTCCTCATAATTATTTTCATCATCTGATATTCATCAAACATATCCTCCATAATGTCTAAGTGCTTCAATTTGAACCTACTAGCGCATCTATACTCTTGACCTCCTTCTCATTTTCTTGTCACACTACTTGAGACTGCACACCCTCATGTACAAACCGATAACTTCCTTCCATAGTTATTTCCATTCGTACAATTCTCTTAGACCAAGGAAAGGTCACCCTTCACCTTGTTGCACTTTGAAGTCATGTTGAAAGAAAGTCTTCTGCAACAAATTGGATCCACTATCCACCTCATGGAATAGTTAGTGAATATTCTCCAAGAAATGTACATATAGACTATCATGGCCTCACTACTTCACCACCCAAGCATGATGCTGCTTCTACCTCTCTATTCATTGGCATGGTTAGGATTCACCCTCAACCATTCTTCCCAAAGAAAGATAAATTCCCATGTCTGTGTAATCTCTTCATGTTACAATATGCCTATCCACACAACACACAAAATGAACGTAAGTCCTAAAATCACCTCCTTCTATTAAGTCACCTAAATGTAGATCAACATATGTCATGAGTGTTTCCAACATTCCTACTCTCCTCAAAATTTCCAATGAATTTTCCAAAGTCATACAAGTAGAATGAGTCACCTCAAAGAAAATCCATTCCTTAGGCATGCTCGAATCAATACTCTACCAACTCGAACCAATGATCCATAAGTCACCAAGGTGTTCTCTTCCAAATCCAATTTCCTATACGAAAGGAGAACAAATTCCACCCAAGTCACTTGGTCTACATTCTTCCATTTCAAATTGACTAACAACAATTCTTGTCTAGCTCATTTGCTAACTCTATCTGTCTCCTGGAACGAACTTCCTTTCACCTATTGCAGGTGTGAAAACTCTATTGTTGTCATCATGACTCATCAATTCACCACATGACTCAAAAAATGTGAATAAGGAACCAAGCACCAGGGCACCTCACCCATCCTCTCAACTCGGGATGTCCATACCTCACTGTTCACTTCACCACAACGATCTATCCAATGCACCTCATCCGAGAGTTAGGAAAATTCCCCAAGGCACCTCCACAACTACATAAATATATGTCTAAATTCACCACATGAATCATCCAAGCGAGTTGTTATAATCTCTCTTCATTTTTTCCAATCCAAGGTGTCCCAAACTATTGCAAGACTTCTTTGAATCTACACCACTTCAGTCACCCTCAATTCTACCAGTTCTCATCATGGAAATAAAATTCACTTGAACCACCAAGTGATCCTTATTTCCTTCAAAGAACTCAGTGAAAAAATTGGAAAATAAAAGAAATCTAAGCCACTCGTACCTTTCCCACAACTTCATTCACTGTAACCATGTTCTAATTCTGTTGTCTTAGACTTCTTCTTTTCAAAGAAATGCAATATCTCTTTATATATCTATTCGCACTTTCACATGAGGCCTCTTTACCATTAGGCTAACCTTATTACATATATATTTACACTTTACATGTACATTTATCCCCATATATTACCCCCTTGGGGTCATATCATATACATTTAACCCTATATATTCCCATATTAGGTCATAACACAGGAAAAGTACTCTCAAGAACTCCCCTCAATCACTATATGCAACTCCACAAATATGAAATACCTTCGTTGTGATACAAGGATGAGTCCATTAATCCACTTTTGAAAACCATCTAAGTCTCAAATGTTGCATGCAACCAACCAAAATCATATCTAATGTCTTGATATCTCTACACCTTGATTGCTTGCACTTCAAGGAACCATGTATCCACTACCCAACTGTCAATTCATACAACTGCTAATTGATTGTTGTAACTGTGCAAAGATTCACCTCGTCTAAAGGTTGAGGTAAACCCACCAACAAATGAGCTCAACACAACTTTTGTTATCGACGATGCATGACACAAAGACATCATGATAAAAATGTATCCAAAAAAATGCATATTGTAGAGCTACTCTAGGTTTCCCTAGGATATCCAATGCACTGAAGTGATTCACGTTGTTGTAATCTAGAACTGATCCTCTTTTCCATCACTTCTGCAATAACCCTCTACATTTCACTTTTCTGATCACCTCTACAGTTATCTTGGCGATCAATTGTGCCAATAATCTTGCGTTCATCTTCCTTTCCCAAGTGCTTGGTTCTCCTAACAAAATATATGCTTGGTCTCTCCAAGGTGTGCACAACATGCCCCAAAATAGCTTCCATCACAAATAAAACCAACCCAAATTGTCTCTATGATCAATTCTGTGACAAGTTCTACGATGAACTTTGTGATGAGTTATGTTCTCACTCACCTTATCCAAGTTCTTCATATCACCACAAACTTTACTCTTGGTATATGAAAGGTGTACGCCTAGACCAACCTCTACATTTCACCATCAATTGAATTTTTGCCGAAAGTATGATGCAAAGTCTACGATGAGCAATTTCACTACACCGAATAATTCACCAAGTATGCAAACATTCCCACTAAACTTCCTTCACAACAAACAACCTTCTTAACAAGTGTACCCCACCACAACTGTTTTAACTACAAGAGTGGTGAAAATCATTAAACTAATATGATACCATCTATTGTCAACATAATGGTGAAGAGATCCCCACCCCTTCTCCAAAATATGCAACGAATCCACTGTGATACCATCTATCCTAGAGATATTGGTGAATATATCTAGAACCCATCTCCGAGATTTGGAAAAAATATGCTCTGATACCATTTTTCATGACCCCGTAGTGTTCCTTATCATTGTACACCTCTTGAGGGCATGCGACACTAGGACGTTTCTCTCTTGGATGATTGGCAACACCAAGGATACTTTTTCCATACTATGAATTTTCACCTAGATCATACCCATACTATGTTCTAGGATACCAAAGATTCACACTCCTACTCTAGTGCAACTCTTGTATACTTAGATAATCATTAACTACTTTAACACTTAGTCATATTTAAGCATACATCCATGAGAATCCAAGAGAACCATGGAAAAAATGAAATACAAACACATATATAATTCAGGTGGGACAAGCTGTGCCTAACACATAGCTAAGTATTTGTTATTGTGAACAATTACAACATGAACACTATCAAATCAATTTACAAAAGGGCAGAGTCAAATGACTCATGTCACCTCACCAAGACACTCATACACAAATCATGACCAATAATCTTTTCCGTGACCATCTCTGCAACCACCAGAAATGCACCTCATATGTGCCTCCAACCGTAGACTTGTTGTCTCTTTGTGTATACAAACTCTTCCTCTTCATTTACAAAGACATCACAAAATTTAGTTCTGCCTCATACATGCCTCCAACATACCTGTGTTTCTAGACTTACCCAAAATATTCTCAAGAGAAACTCTCACATCTCTCTCCAATGAATTCTCCTCGAGGTAGCAAAAGTCATCCCAAGTGGAGTAACTTGGCTCCTTGAGATAGCTCTCCCTCTTCGTCTTCCTGAGAATTACAAAGATTTATTTTTCTCCTAGTCTTCAAAATCTTTCCTTCCTTAGTTGTGTTCCCTTGTTATATTATACACTCTCCAAAGGTCACCATCATCAACCATCATGTCTATTAGGGGTGTGGCTCCCCTTCGTTGACCCATTTCCAAACAAATTGTCACTCCCCTTCATGTACCAAGGGAATGTCAACTGTCATTCCCTTTGGGACCAGTGTGCCCAACCTTGGTGTGATCCACATGTCGATGTGCCCCATCCATAGAACTAAATTTTCCTTTTGGGTGCGTGCACCCCATAGGTGATTGGGTCTGACTCTTCCAAGTGTTCCCCCTGTGCCTTATCCAATTCATCCATTTGGTGGAGCACCAAAGTATTTCCCTCAAACCTTTGTAAAACCATACATCTTATGATTTGTGTCACAAGGCAACTTGGGTGGAGTCTTCCATTGAAACGTCGTGCACCCAAGGAACCCCAACTCTCCCCTATATGAATAATTTCATCTCCTCATTCACCCCGAGTATCCTTCCCACCTTATTCAGATTTTGGTGGAAGTGTGCATGCTTCAAATGTTACATTTGAGCCTAAAAATAATTTTATTTTAATCTGAGATGACGATGAAAAAAAGCGCAGGATAAACAACAACAATATCTAGAAGAAAAACTATTTACTTCACAAACTACGTATGCAAACCTCCACAATTAATTTTTGTGGATGAAAAAATAAAGGTCACATTTTGGTGCCTTTCATAATTTATTCCATAGATTGGATTCTCTTCCACTCCCTTAGTGATCTAGATCACATCTCCTCCTCTGTGGACCCCTTGAATTTCTCCAGGATACCATCCTCGTCATTCCTATTTCCATAATAGGAATGGGCCTCAATTTTTCTATAAATGACATACCTACACCTCCTCTTCTTCACCTCGAGGTGACTTATTGACTAGCTCTTTAAGGTCGGGGAGGAATTTCATAGCCCAAACTATTTGTAACGGAGGCCCTTTCCAATGGGATAGGGCACATCAACTTCATTCCCTTCCAAGTCCATCATATTTTCCTCTACTTTGGCATAATTAGGACTCACATTCTCTACAATCACAACTTTCAAGCATGGATCATTTTAGGGGATAATTTCTCTCATGGGCTAATTTTCCATGGTTTTTCCCAAAAAAATATTTTCTATTCTAAAAATGATTCGCCTAAATTCTATAGGATAAAATTATTTTACCTCAAAAATCGCCAAAATTTTATACAAACTATATAAAATCCTTAAAAAATTGAATATTTTTACAAAAATATTGCCAAACATTTTATAGTTGCCATATGAAGGATTAATAAGACTCACCAAGGTTTCTACATTTTTAAATAAATTTTGATCCTTAAAATAATCCCTTCTTTCAAGTTCCCATTTGAATTGATTAGGAAGAAAGGAACCTTAGTGGATGTCTTAATTAGAATATCATGTCAACCTCAATAATGGAATAAGGTCTATATTTTATATTTAATGGAATTCAAGAAGCACATTTGGAAAAAACAATGATGATCCATAAGCTTCAATAACATTCCTTATCACTAAATATTAAGATGTTACTTGGTCTCGACTTGCTCCTTCGTGAGAACCCCACTCATGTATTTACTAAGGAGCTATTTTTTATTATTCTCCACAACCATGCGCTCGATCACTTTCTCATCCGGAAGGGGAACATGGGAAACAAACTCTCACTCTCTCTATTGTTGGTTTTACTTGTCCTTCTCTACCATTTCTTCTACCATAGATTCCTCTTCCTCAAATAGGAAAAACTCAATGACGAATAAATATCCCCTATTAATCGTCAACCCGGCCTCCCTATTGAGAGAATCAATCCTCTACCAATCCCTCATCACTCTAAACCACATATCGTTCATCGCGGGCCATTAGAATCTCTATAAGATATCGTGCTCATCATCCTTGTAACCATAATAACTAGTTTCAATTCATTTGCAAACCTCATACCTATACCTCCTCTTCTTCTC
The DNA here is from genome assembly GCA_009831015.1 of Picea engelmannii. Lineage (NCBI taxonomy): Eukaryota > Viridiplantae > Streptophyta > Pinopsida > Pinales > Pinaceae > Picea > Picea engelmannii. The sequence goes on from ML777979.1 coordinate 537,448, forward strand.
CTTGGGGGGATTATTGAATAAATCTTTGACATCAAGGAGGAATTTCACATCCCCACTTATCCAATTGGTTTTTGGAAGATTGTAATATGCCATCTTCCAACAACCAATTGTACAAGAAGGGTTGGGAAATTCCTCCGTGACTTCAAAGAGATACTTGTTAAGACACCTATGTTGAAGAAGAGGAGGTATAAGTACTATGTTTACAAGTGAATTAATAGAATCTATTATGGCTATAAGGATGATGAGGACGGTATGTTGGAGAAAGTCAAGTGGCCCATGGAGAAGGACTTAGAGGCTACGACACTGAGAAAGTGGTAGAGGATCAATTATGTGAAGAGGGAGTCCATGTTGACAATTAATACTGGATAGGTTCATTTCATTAATCTAGTATTGTTTGAGGAAGAGGAAGATGTTGCAAAAGAAATGGGAGAGAAGGACAAGGGAAACAAATAAAAGAGAGAGTGATAGTTTGTTTGGCATGTGCTCCTTTTGGATGAGAAAATGATCGAGTGCAAGGTTTTGGAGAATAAGAGACATGAGTTTCTTATTAAATACACAATTAGGGATCTCATCGAGGAACAGGTTGAGTCCAAGGAAATGCTTAATATTTAGTGATAAGGCATGCTAACGAAGTTCATGGATTGTCAATTGTTTTTCCAAATTTTCTTCTTAACTTATATTAAATATACAATATGTGTATTAGGTCATTGTTGAGGTTAACACAACGTTATAATTAAAATATCCACCAGGGTTCCTTTATTGTTCATCAGGGGAAAGGGGTACTCAGAAGTTCTGATCATAGAGCTTGGAAGTCCTAATTATGCCAAATTAGGGGCCAAGATGATGGACTTGGAAGGGAAGGAATATGATGTTCTTGGTTCCAATGACATGGCTTTGATTATAGATACTTTGAGGCTACACAATTCCTCTCTGACATTAAAAGGATATTCAATAAGCCCCCCAGAGAAAAAGAGGAGGAGGTGTAGTTAAGAAATTTACAAATGAATTGACATGAGTTCATATTACATCTACATGAATGAAGAAGATGGTATCTTGAAGAAATTCAAGTAGTGAACAGAGGAGGAGATGCAAGCTAGATAATTGAGGGACTGGAAAATTATTGAGTCTGTGCATTAAATTATGAGAGGTGTGGATAAGTAATTTCATCTGCAAAACACTGTTGGTTGTGGAGCTTGATTATATTTCTGATTCAGAGGTTTGTTTCAGACATCCTTGGACCCCATTCCCTAATGGGGGGTGTGGGGGGGCTTCCCCCCCCAACAACTATCACCAAGGGGGTCCAGGGGGGGTGGTGACATTTTTTTTAGCCCCCCCTTGGTAGGGGATTTGGGGGAAACGCCCCCGAAGAGATTTTTTTGGAAAACTTTCCTTGTAAAATATTGTAATTTTGTAGTCAATCTGGACTGTTCATTAAACGCTCGTATATCTGATGGTAGAAGTTATTTTAGGTTTCTTTTCCCTAAATGGAAACCCTATCTTATGAAGGAATTATTTTGAGGTTTTGTATTATGGATAATATTGTATTCTAAGAGAGGAGACTATGAGAGAAAGAAGAGGAAGTTACAATGGGTGTGTTGTAGGTTGTATCCCTTCATTTTTTTGGATAATAAAAAGAAAGGACCTATAAATTTATCTGGTGGACATAGCACACATTAGATGAACCACATATATCTGTTTCTCTATTGTATTGTGTATCTTCTGTGTTTTATTTATGCATTTTTTTTTTATTCTATTGCTCCACGAACCTATTTTTCTAACAATTGATATCAAAGTGAAAGGTAAACTACATGAAAAAATGGTTCCTAGCTCGAGTGGAAGCAATGAGAAAGATGGAAATTTTAGGGTAGATAAATTTAACGGCCAAAACTACCAGTTATGGAAGATGCAGATGGAATATTTTTTATATTAGAAGGATCTATTCCTACCATTGCATGGAATAAAAAATAATCCGACGGCCATGAAGGACTAATAATGGAAGGTTCTTGACAGAAAGGAACTAGGAATGATACAGTTAAGCCTTGTAGCATTGATGGCTTTCAATATTTCAAAAGAAAATACAACAAAGGAGTTGATGGATGCATTGGCTAAACTATATGAAAAACCCTCGACATCCAATAAGGTATTTTCAATGAAGAGATTATTTAATATGAAGATGTTAGAAGGTGGGTCTGGTGCAGATCATTTAAATGAATTTAATACAGTTACTAATCAACTAATTTTAGTAAAAGAGGAATTTGATGATGAGGTTAGGGATCTTCTAATATTGTGCTAATTTCTATAAAGTTGGAATATATTGGTCATGGTTGTAGGTAACTCTGTCTCTTGTTCAAACACTCTAAAATTTGATGATATTGTTGGTGTTATCGTTAGCGAGGAAATGAAACGGAAAATCATTGGTGAGGCATGAGGTAATGCATTAAACATTGAGAACAAGAGAAGAAAAATTGATAGAGGAAAGGGATCAGGGAACCATGGGAATTATAGGAAGGGTATATCCAAATCCAGTCTGGGAAAGATAAAGTATTGGAATTGTGGGAAGAAAGGACATCTGAAGAAACACTGCAGAGCTCCAAAGAAACAAAGATATGGACAACAAGAGAAAAATCAAGAATCAAATATAACAGGTGATGTGTTACAAGATTCTTTGATTATTTCTGTAGATAATATTTATGAGTCTTCAGTAGTAGATTAAGGGCTTCATTTCATGCCACACACCATAGGAAACATTTTCTAGGTTATGTTCAAGGTGATTTTGGATAGGTTCATTTGGGTGATGATGGACTATGCAAAAATTTTGGAATGGGTAAGGTACAAATAAAGAAAAAGAATGGAATCAATGGTTGTTTAAAGGGGTAAGACATATTCCATATCTAAGGAAAAATATAATTTCAACAGGGCATTTGTCTAGTGAAGGGTGTATATCTATATTTACAGATAAGACATGGAAGGTTACCAAAGGATCATTGGTGATAGAAAAAGGAGAGAAGGTAGATACATTGTATTTATGTACTGGTAATATTGATTCTTATATCTCTTTATCTTCTATAGGAGTGGATACAACATTTTGGAATCATATGATTGGACACATGATTGAGAAGGGGATGCAAATACTTCACAAAATAATTTTGTTGCCAGATCTTTAAAAAAATTATTTGGATTTCTGTGAGCATTGTGTTTATTGAAAACATTAGAGAGTCATATTTCTCAATTTGGAAAAGAAACAAAGAGTGAAAGGTTAGAGATTTTGCATATAGATGTATGGGAACCAACTCAGGTAGCATCTCTTGGTGGCTCTACTGATTATTTTACTTTTATTGATGATGTAACTAGAAAAACGTGGGTTTATTGCATTCAACAAAAATATGATGTTTTTGATACTTTTAATAAATGGAAAGGTTTTGTTGAGAATGAGACAGGAAAAAGGTGGAAGTGTCCCAGATAAAATAATGGAGGTGAATGTTGCAACAAGGAGTTTGATTATTATTGTTCATACCATGGGATTTGTAGAGAGAAAATAGTTCTAGTAACACCACAAGAAAATGGTGAGTCAGAAAGGATGAACATGACAATAATGGAGCGTGTAAGGAGTATGAGATTACATTATGGGTTTCCCTTATAGTTTTGGGAAGATGCTGTAAATATTGTTGTTTAATTAATAAATATAGGACCTTAAATCTCTTTGACATGTAAAAATGTAAAGTATTCTTTTTTGAATACTTTCAATTGTGAAGAATTTGTCCATATAGATAAAGAAAATAGAACAAAGCTTGAGGAAAAATCCAAGAAATGTACCTTTATTGGATATGGTGTTAATGATTTTGGTCATCACTTATGGGATTATTAAAATCACAAAATAATTATAAGTAGGGATGTCATATTCAATGAGAAGGTAATGTATAAAGATCAGTTGCAGGGAAAGAAACAGGAAACAAAAAAACTTGAATACACAGTGCTTGATGAGATCACTGAAAAAGAAATTCCAAAAGTACCAGAAAATCAAAATGTACAACAATAGGAGAAGAATGTACGTCAAACTCCTCACGTGTTGCTAGTAGATATTCCAAGTTAAGTATACCCACTGAACGAGACTCTCCTTCATTGTATTATTTATTATTGACTGATTCTGGTGAAGTGGAAAGTTATGAAGAAACAATGCAGGTAGACACTAAAAAGAAGTGGGAGAAAGGCATGAAAGAGGAAATGGATTCCTTGGTAAATAACCATACTTGGGACTTGGTTCAGTTTCTTGCAGGAAAAAGAGAATTGCAGAATAAATGGGTTTACAGGTTGAAGGAAGAAGATGGAGGAAAAAGTGTTACAAGGATAGACTTGTTGTAAATGGGTTTGCACAAAAGACAGGTATAGCTTTTGATGAAAAAATTTCTTCTTTTCTTAAAATGACTTCAATTAGGACTATTTTATGTCTTATGGTGGTAGAAGATTTTCATATTGAGCAGTTAGATGTAAAAACTACTTTTCTCCATGGGGATTTGGAGGAAGAAATTTATATGAAGCAGCCACAGGGGTATGAGGTCAAAGGAAAGGATAATTTGGTATACAAGTTGAAGAATAGATTGTATGGACTAAAGAAAGATCCAAGGAAGTGGTATTTTAAGTTTGGTAGGTTTATGACAGAACAAGGTTATAGTAGATTTCATTTTGATCACTGTGTTTATTTTAAAAGGATAGAAAATGGAGGTTATATTATCTTTCTATTGTATGTAGATGACATGCTTGTTGTAGGGTCTAACACAGATGATATAAATGTTATCAAGAATAAATTATCTAACTCATTTGTGATGAAGGATTTGGGTGCTACAAAGAAACTCCTTGGTATGAGAATAACAAGAGATGGGAAAAATCACAAATTGACATTGTCTTAGGGTGAGTACATAGAGAAGGTGTTGGAGAGGTTTAGAATGAAGATTGCAAAACTAGTTAGTACACCTTTGGCCAACCATTTCAAATAAACTAAGTAAATGTGTCCCAAGACACAAGAGGAGATAGAATACATGTCCAGGGTCCCTTATTCATCAATAGTTGGCAGCTTGATGTATGTGATGATTTGCAAAAGACCCGACATTGTACATCCAGTGGGAGTTGTGAGAAGGCATATGAAAAATTGAGGTAAATAACATTGGGAGGAAGTAAAGTGGATTATCAGGTATTTGATAGGTACTATTACTCATGGATTATGTTTTGAAGGTTCGGAGACTGTTCTACAGGTATATGGTGATTCATATATGTCAGGTGATCAAGATAGCAGGAGGATCACCACAAGGTATGTTTTTACTATATGTGGAACAACAATAATATGGATTTCAAAACTACAAAAGGTTGTTTCACTTTCAAGAAAAGAAGTAGAGTATGTTGTTGCTATAGAGGCTAGTAAAGAAATGATTTGGTTACAGAGGTTTATGGAGGAACTAAGAAAGAGGAAGGAGAATAGTAGGTTGTAATGTGACAACAAGAGTTCCATTCACATGAAAATGAACTCATCCTTCCATTCGAAGAATAAGAATATACAACTCAGGTACCATTTCATATGATCTGTCTTGGAAGATGGACATTTGAAGTTGGAAAGGATACATACTAGCCAGAATCCTATAGACATGTTAACAAAGGGAGTAACTAGGGAGAAACTAAGTTCCTCCTCAGTTTCAGTTGGCCTTCAATCATGAAGGTGAATATGAGAAATTTTCTAGGTCCAAGGTGGATTATATTCCAGCAAGTACAACAACAGTGGAGTTGTTGTGATCAATCTCCAAGTGGGAGATTCTTGGTTGTGGAGCCTGATTATCTTCTCGATTCATAGGTTTGTTTTAGCAGTTCTTGGACCCCATTCCCTAATGTGGGGTGTGGGGGGTACTTACCCCTCACAATTGTCGTCATGGGGGTCTATGGAGGGAGGGGAAAATTTTTGTATCCCCCCCTTGGCGAGTTATTTGGGGGCAATGCTCCTAAAGTGAAATTTGGGAAAAATTACCTTATAAAATATTGTAATTTTGTAGTCAATATGGATCGTTCATTATAAGGTTGTAGATCTAACGATAGAAGTTATTTTAGGTTTTTTTTTTTTCTAGAAGGAAACCCTCTCTTATGAGGGAATTATATTGTAGCTGTGTATCATGGTGAATATTGTATTCTAAGAGAGGATAATGTGAGAGAAATAAGATGAAGTTACATTGAGTGTGTTGTAGGTTGTATCCCTTCATTTTAGTAGATAATAAAAAGAAAGGACCTTGCAATTTCTCTGGTGGACATGTCCCACACTAGGTGAACCACATACACCTGTGTCTCTATTGTATTGTGCATCTTCTATTTTTTATTTCCACATTTGTTTTATTTTATTACTCAACGATCATGTTTTTCTAACACACTAGTGCATTATAAACATATAACACACATGTATATCATGTTTTGTTAATTCATGTTAATGTTGTTGTTATTTGATTTATAAATTTATTATGAGTATGGTAATGATTTCTCTAATTTTAAATTTTAAATATTATATGTATCAGTCATTAAAATTTAGATTTTCCATATATATAATTTTAAAGTTTAGTTTTATGAAATAATTCACTTTGGATTGTGATTGCAAAAAGTTATACCCATTATTTTCATATAATGGTTAATTCTCATTCAAGGTGAATCTTTTTGTTTTCTAAGAAGATACAATATGTTGAATAAACAGGTTTACAAAGAAAAATACATAAATATTATGAGTGAAATGATTCTTATTTTAATAAAAAAAACACATATATTTTAATAATAACATTGTGAATCAATTGTTAAATAAAAATGATAATGATGTAAAAATAATGTTCTTTTACTATTTTTTACTATTCAAAGATTACGAGACAAAGCTATAATATAATTGTTTACTAAAATCACAATTATTATATCTATTTTTTCCAAAGATTTTATTAATTTATATTATTCAACTATTATAATATATTAAAGTTATTTAACTAAATTTAAATTATTAAATATAGAGAATATATAATAATAAATATTGATTGATATATACACTTTCCATCAAATGGTTTTACAATTTTTAACTCTATTACCAACTTTATGAATCTTCTATTAAAAAAAATGCTAAGTATTGCGTTTCCTTGATTTTGTGTTAACATGTATGCAAACATTTGATTTGGTTAATGAATCAAAAGATTAATTTGAATATTATTATGAAATGTTATTTTTCATTTATTTTATGGATAATGTTGTAATAATTCTTCATAATTAATGTTATAATTGTTATATTTAAAAAAATATTATAATTATAGTTATTAAATATTAAACAAAATCATTAATAATAATGAATTTTAAATATGAATATTTTAAAAGTTCTCATATTAAATAGGAAAATGAATCATTAAGGAGAATACCATGTAGAATGAGAACATAAACACAAAGAAAAACAATAAGGTGGAGGAAACAAAACCACAAGGGAGAACTTGGTAAAAATACAACAAAATTATGATGTAAGGAGAGGTCTATGTGGTTACCACATAAATTTTTTGAGATGGATTGCAAGCCCAAATTGGCAGGTTGGCCTATGCACAACGAAGAGCTAAGGAGACCAAACAAAATTGGGATTTACATCTTATTTTATATGAGAGGCTTGAATAAATGAGATATCATCCTTAGACCTACCAAAAATATGATGTTTTGAGGAGAAGCCAAAAGAAAAAAAGACCAAACATTAAACTAAACACAAGGAAAACACCATGTGAAACAAGAAGAGGAATATGGAGGTAAAGAACAAGGTGGAGGCTACAAAACCACAATGGAATGCTTTTTAAAGGACAACAAAATTGTCGAGTAAGGATAAGTCTAAGTGGTTGACACATAACGCTTTTGAGATAACCTGCAAGCCCAAATTTGTGTGTTATCCCATGCACAAGGAAGAAGTTAAGAGATGAAACAAAATTGGGGTTTTCCTCTTCCTTCAAATAAGTGGCATGGAATAAACAATCAACCATCCTTATCCCTACCAAAAATATGGTGGTGCAAAGACAAGTCACAAGGAAAGAATACCAAACACTAAAATAGATACAAGGAAATCACCATGTGGAATGAGAATAGATGGTAAATAAAGGAAAACAACAAGGAGGATGTCAAAAAACCACAAGTAAGCATTTGGTAAAAAGACAACCACATTGTTGCCTAAGTAGAGGTCTAAGGGGTTTCCATATTCCTTGAGACAAGTGACATGGAATAAATGAACCACCATCCTTACACCTACAAAAAAAGTGGGGTTGACATGAAAATAAACAAGGCAAGAAGACCAAACACTAAATAAAATGCAAGGTAAACATCATGTAGAATGATAAGAGAAAGATGATGGAAAAAAATAAGGAAGAGGCAATGAAATGAAAAGGGAGATATTGGTAGAATGAAAAAAATATTTTGAAATAAGCAGAGGTCTAAGGGGTCACCACATAAATATTTTGAGATGAAATGGAATCCCAAATTTCCAACTCAATATATGCGCAAGGAAGAAGTGAGGAGACCAAACAAAATTGGTTTTTATATCTTCCTTGAGATAAGTGGCATGAAATAAATGATCCATCATATGTCCGTCCCCAATTTTGGATTCCCCTCTTCGGTAGTGGAAATGACTTTTTTTGCTCATCAACGAAGAAAAAGGAAGTCGAACGGGGTTATTAAATGTCACTTATTTAGGAGATGTTATGTATTTAGAGTGACACTAATGAAATAAAGTAACTTTGGACTAATAAGTTACTTAACCATTATTAAAAGTGAATTTTAATCTTAAAGTGAAAGAAAAAGGGGCATAAGGGTTATATTTGATCTAGTCAAAAAGGGGAAAGTTCTAGAAGTTATATTTGATTTAGTTAAAAATGGAAAGTTCTAGAAGGAAGGGAAGAAGGATAAAAGGAGGGGTGACACTTCACTTTGGGGTATGTATTTGTATTAATATCTTTGGAGTGCTCTTGTGATCCAAGTTTTTTTTTAGGGTTTTGGAAAAACCATTCCTCTTTTGGTTTGGTTTTGGTGGTGCAATATCCACCCTAGCTAGACAAGTACAAGGATCCATACAAGGGATTTATTGGAGCTTCAATTTTGGGTTTGTTCTAGTTTGGAGGAATACCAACTTACACATGACATTTGCAGAACTTTTCAAATGAGGTCGTATTCATATTTTGCAGGTACCATGAGGGTTTAAGGGAAACCGTTACAAGAAAAATCCCCATGGGTTATGTAAAGGGGGTCGTTGAAGGCCCTTTGTGTTGTCCAAATTCATCCCACGAGCACCTATGCAAGAAGAAGTTTTAGAGCTATGTAGGTATGGGAAGTCAGATTGTTGCAGTAGGTGTTTGAGGAGTAGATAGATATCACACCAGTGAGGGATAGAAATTCTAGAGGGGGGCACATCATCTCTTGAGGTGATTATAGAATTATTCCATGTTTTGTCTTGAGTTTGTAGTGTTTATTGTGGAAGTTGTTGTAGTAGCCATTAGATATGTATTATTGTTGTGTACTAGATTCCATTCATAATAAAATGTCCTTTTTGTCTCTTCTATTCTATGTGTATTTGCAATATGTGTGACAAAATGGTTACTAGTAGAACATGTGCAAACTATTTGTATAAATTTATCAATCAACTTGTAGAATACTAAAACATATGAATGAAAAGTATTTGACACAATCCCACAAAGAGAACAACACCATTGGACATAAAATATAACATCCTATCCTATTAAGGATTAGGAATATTACATCATCCTTACACCTACCAAAAATATGGGGTTTGAAAGAAAATCCACAATGACAGAATACCAAACACTAAATGAAACATAAGAGAAACACCATGTAGAACACAAAGAGAAAACAAATATTAACACCAAGGTAGAGGCAATGAAACTATAAGCTGGTGCAAGGTAAAAAGAGAACCAAATTTTCAAATAAGATGTTTGCGGCCACTTAGGTTTATTGAAACAATTTGGTAGCCCAAATTGGCATGACTACCCATGCACAAGAAAGAAATAAGGAGAAAAAACAAAATTGGGTTTCTCTAAATTCGGCCCTACACTCACTGGTATAGTCATCAATCTTCTTCTTTATGCCGATGATATCGTTCTTATGGAAATAAGTCCCCATGATCTTGAAAACCAACTAAGAATCCTCAAGGATTTTTGCTCCAATATGGGTATGACTGTTAATACTGATAAGACTAGGGTCATGATTATTAAATCCAATAAGATCCCTTATGATACCTTTGTATATGACAACAACAAC
>ML777979.1:547787-558384 GCA_009831015.1 Picea engelmannii
ATCAACTGAACTTTGGAGTTGGGATAAGAAGAAACTCCTCTTTGAGACTCTTGTTACACCTGTTATTCTTTATGGATGTGAAGTATGGGGCTGTAGTATCTCTCGTGAATCCTGGAGAAAGATAGAGCAAATACAAAAGAATTATATAACCTATAATCTCAAAATTAAAAGAAATACGCCCTATCCCATCCTCCTCATAGAAACTAGCCTCTCCCCTATTTAGAGCATGGATATGACTAGATACCTAATGTATAAGAACAATTTAAACAACATGGAAGATAAGAGGCTACCTAAAATTTCTTCCAAATCAAGTCATAACCACCATCGGCTCAAGCGAGGATGGCATAAAGACGCCCAATCTTGGCTAAACTATTGGGGAATAATGGAAGAAACCATTTTGCAGAATAAAGATACTATTTGTTAGAGACATTTCTTGTTTCGGGCCTAAGAGCGTTCAATATCCACAAGTGGCGCGAAAAACACCCGAACGCGGCACACAGAAGAAGTCATTTTTGGGTTTTAAACCAAGCGAGCAGGCATTTTTGTTTCAGCGGAAAAGATTCATCTTAGAAGCAGATCGACGATCGATGGGAAATCACAGTCAACTGAGTCGCACCGAGTATAGTGCAAAGGTTTTCAAAGAATTGAGCAATCGGATTTCCTCGGGGGTCAACCTTCGCTGACCATCGCGTCTCAGGACTTCGCGAGGAGAGAATGCCAAAGTTCCACACTCCAACTCGCGAGATTGCGAGTTACGAGAGCCTTGGAGGTTGGGCCCATGGTCTTGGCACCCGGTCACAGAGGAACATGCCCGAGGAAGGGCACCAGTGTGCACAACGTTATAAGGCAGGGCCCACAACACTGACGAGATAATCTGGGCCGTCCGATCTGGGTAGACACGTGGTGCGTGATTAAGCTGTTTCGGCGTTTCTCCCCTCGTGACTCCAAAATGCAAAGGGTAGCTTCGTTATGTTCCAATGCGTGAGGTACCGGGAGAGTCCGTAACCCGGGCCCACGATATCGTCGGGAGAATTAAGAGCCGTCAAATCTAGAAGGACACCTGGTGCAGGATTAAGCCATCTCGGCGTTTCGCCTCTCATGACTTCAAAGGCACAAAGAACAATCCTCCTTATTTGCAAACGCCGAAATCCTCTATGGGAATAAAAGCAGGGTCACGGTCCACGGTCACCCGAGAAATTAAAAGAGATAAGCAGAAGGGGGCCTAAAGGTGTTGTGTCTAGTCGCCGAAATCATCGTCATGATTTCTAGATGCCGTCAGAAGCGATTTCGCTCCTGGTTTTCGCTCGAAGTAAATAAAGATAAGAAAGAGTAGTTGAAGCCTCCTTTCATTCATTTATTGAGGGAATGGAGAGTTTGGAAAAACGTCCACTAGCAGAGGTCCTGTGTACCGATTTTCTCAAAGAGGCCATGATGAGGTCCTCAGCTCGACGGAGAATTCAGTGCATGCTAGCCGAGCGCTTAATGGCTCAGCTACCTTCCTTACAGGAGCCATGCATAGTCAAGGTGGCATTTAAAGAAAGATACTGGTACGAGTTTGATTGAAGGGACACCAAGCCTTGGGGTGACTAGGCACGCCTCTGTGAGGTGAACTTTCCTGAGTATATAGACTCAGTCTTTGTATTTTTATAAGCATTGATGGTTGAGCAGAGCTCCTGGTTGTAAAGTTTTAACAAAGCACTGTAAATCTGATAATGTATGGACTTTTGAGATTTCTTGCCTTATGAATGCCAGTTTCTTTCATGTCTTTTTTTACACTATGTTAGAGCAACTCGGAATTGGAGGATCCAGTCGCGACGTAAATATTATAGGATGATGTTGTCATGGATCACTGTAATAGTTGCGCTGTCTCTAATCAGTTCTTGTGATTTTTCCAGCACTAAGTGACTTGGAATTGGAGGATCCAGTCAAGTCCCCTTTCAGTTCCCCGAGACCCTGAACCAAGCAGATCTTGCATTCAGAGTTTTTCTTCTCCGAAATGTCGAAATCCTATTGCCCAAAGCTGTTTGTTCACTTTTCTTACTAAGTCTTCCACCTGGTCACCTTTAAATCAATCCACTGGCTGAAGTTAGGTCGAGACCTCCTTTGTTACTTACGTATCGGACCCAGTCCCTGAGTTAGAGTGATATTCCCCTGAGTCTTTATCTCCATTTGATCACCCATTTATAAATAAATCGTGACATTAAACTGATGGGTGTCGGGCTCTACTCCTGCAAGCAATCCAAGAGTGACTTCCAACGCTAACATTTCTGGCGCTGTTGCTGGGGACGAAGTTGAAGATTTTCCCTGGGCAGAATGACAACGATCAACTAATTCTGAAGGTGCATCAGATATCAGAACTATTGAGATTGCTACTGTGCACCTGGCGACTCCACTGTGACGACTCCACTAGGGAGAACCTGCTCTATTAATTGTGGCTTTCAAAGGCAGACATACGCAGTCTCATCCACAACTGCCTCTAGCTCCGCCTGAAACAGATCCAGAGGTAATTTTCAGAAGGGGAAAGGCCCTTGAAGAAGGAGCTTCTACTACTGAACCAGGTAATCCACTATCTCTTTCTGTAGGAACTCCATTTTCTTCTCCTCGACTTCCCAACAGGCCTGTTTCTGCAGTTTCCCATTTCATAAATTTTGGGAGTGTTCCTGTTGAGTTTTCCTCTCCTAGTCTGGTACCAGAGGGACGAGACCTTGTCACTCCCATCTCCCCTGAAACTGTACCTTGGCGTTGGGTCGAGACCACAGAAGATCTCCCCACTCCTATCTTTACTACTCCTGTGCAGAGAGAAACACCCGCTGACTTGAGCTCATTAGCCTTCTCCTTAGATCCCCTTTTGTTTCCCACTCCACTCCGAAACTCATTTCCAGTAGCCCCTTCGCGAACTCCTTCTCCTCCGAGTTCCCCTCCACATAATATCCCTATGGCTAGTGCTAATCCCCCTCTGAATAGAATGGACGCCATAGTCGCTGCCAGATATGCTCCCTTAATCCTACCCCATCCTATGAATTCTCTCCCTACTGGAGACTACTTGAAGTATATGCCCAAGTTCACTGGGGAAGGAGACATAACTGCCGAAGAGCACCTGGCTGCTTTCTACAGCTATGCAGACAAACTCAACATAGAAAATGAAGATGTCTGGATGAGAGTCTTCATCCAGAGCCTGGATGGCAAGGTAAGGAAGTGGTTTAGAGGATTGGCTCCAGGATCTATTGCTGGGATTGAAGCTCTAGATAGTGCTTTCCTGAGGCAGTGGGGAGATAGGAAGGATTTCATGTACTACATGACAGAGTTCGGGTCTTTAAAGAAGATGGATGGAGAGTCTGTCTCCGACTTCTCCAAAAGATTTAATAAGATGTATAAAAAAATCCCTGCCGAGATAAAGCCTTCTGAAGCCTCGGCTAAGATTTCGTATGCTAGCGCGTTCGACCCTGATTTCTGCCTTTTGTTGAGAGAAAGAAGAGCCACCACTTTAGCTCAAATGCAAGATGCGTCCATAGAGGTGGAATCTAATGTGTTAGCAGCTAACAGATTGAGAAACAAGGCCAACATAGACAGGAGAAAAGGAAGGTCGGAAGCCTCGACTTCTGACCCATCGGCGCCCCACCCTCAAGTAGATGAACTGACCAGGATGGTGAAATCTTTGTCTGCGAAGATGGAGAGAATGAGGGTGGAAGGGAGGAAAGCATACAAGGGCCCTCTGAATGCCGAAAACAAGGGAGGTTTTAGGAGGCCGAACAATTTTACTCCCGTGAATGCGCAAAGAGAGAGGGGAAGAGACAGAGAAGACCAGAAAATTCAGACCCCTTTCCAAAACAATTTCATGGCCAAGGAGGAACAAGAAGGAACATGTGTGCTTGATCCTGAAATCCACTGCTTAGAGGACACTCCTCCTTTTCCTCATCTCACTCAATCAACATACGAGGAGTCTCTCATGGACAGTCAGCTAAATGAACTGAGCAAGGGAGACAAGGCTAGCGGTGGCCGAGGCAGGTACAACCTGAGGTTCGATAAAAGGACAACAACACCTGATATTCCTAAGCAGTCCACTGAAATAGAGAAGCCCGCTAACGAAGTAGCAGATCGTCACAGAGGTAAGAAGGCTCAACCTCTCTCTCCCATTATTCGCAATCATGCCCCTGAAATAAGAGAGATTCCAAAGCTTACATCTTCTTTCAATTTTGAGCATGAGATTCAAAAGATCAGGATCCCTGTGCCCCTCATTGAGCTAATTAAACATGGAGAATTTAAAAAACGCTTTTCTGAGCTTTTATAGTCTGAAGCCTCATGCCTTCCCACAGACTCCATAAACCTCCAAGACGAAAAGCCAGTAGTTGTCCTAGGACCCATGGTAGAAGACAGAGATGATTTATCCCCTCCTTTCTACACCTCCCTGAACATACATGATAAAGTGTTGCATAATTGCCTTATGGACTCAGGGGATTCTCACAACCTCATGCCCAAAACTATCATGGAAGAGTTAGGACTAGAAGTCACCCGAGCTTATCATGACCTCTATTCTTTTGACTCCAGGAGAGTTCAGTGTCTTGGAGTTATTAAGGACCTGGTTGTGACCTTATTTCAACTGCCCATGAAAAGTGTGGTCATGGATATCGTAGTGGCCGATGTTCCCCCCAAGTTTGGTATGTTGTTATCAAGATCTTGTATAAAAAGACTCGGGGGAACCTTGCAGATGGACCTCACGTACGCTACTATCCCATTGTTTGGAGGTGAGCATAGAAGACTATATAGGGAAGCCCAACTGGCCTACATGATCAGTGATGAAGCTAACCCCACCAATCATCCCATCTTTGCCTTGGACACTGATTTAGGCTCCATTTTAATACAGCTCACCCATGCTCCCGAGCCTCCTCTCAAACTCAGGAAAAAGTCCACCATTTTCCCTAAACCTCCTCCCTCCGTCACCCCCATTTGGAAAATGTTCTTTGATGGAGCCTCCTCCAGATAAGGTGCTGGAGCTGGAGTGGTTTTCGTGTCACCTGCTCAGGAGACCACATCTCTGTCATACAAATTAGAATTCGAAGCTACCAATAATGTGGCAGAGTATGAAGCTCTTGTTATGGGATTAAGAGCCGCAAGGGAAATGGGAATTCAAGAGTTGGCAGTGTTCGGAGATGCCGAGTTGGTAGTCTAGCAGATCAGAAGCGCTTATCAGGCTAAGAATCCTCGACTCAGAAGCTACAGAAATGAGGTATGGGACCTAGTTGACATTTTCTTCTTGGCGTTTAACATTTCTTTCATCCCAAGAGAGGAGAACATGATGGCAGATTCCTTGGCTACATCAGCAAGTAGTTTCAAGGTGCCCTTGCCGCCTAAATGCAGATATGATGTAGAAGTAAAATACAGGCCCTACATACCTGACAACATCCAACATTGGAAGGTATTCGAGGATGATCTCGAGATCAAGAATTTCTTGGAGATTGTCAGAGAATTTTCACAGATGCACATCAACCAAGACGTCGTCTCAGAAAAAGAGCTAGATGGGGGTAGTTTTCTGAATAAGATTGCGGAGCATGACATTGTACAACTACCCAGCAACCATATTCCCAGAGGACTGGTTCCTTTGGAGAGACTCTTTGATAGAAATGATGTATCATTAAAGGGAGAAATCTCGGAGGATGACACTGGTACTATTCAGTGCAACATTGGGACTGAGAATGAGCCCAAGTTTGTCAAATTGTCAAGAAGTTTGACAGAGGAGAAGAGGTCCAAATACATCGGAATTTTGAGGGAATTCGCTAATGTGTTTGCCTGGACCTACGAAGACCTCAAAACGTACGACATTTCTATCATTGAGCATAAGATCCCATTAAAAGAAGATGCAAAGCTGTTCAGGCAGAAGCTGAGACAGATCAATCCCATGTTGTTGCCTATCATGAAGAGGGAAGTGAGGAAGCTGCTTCAAGCTCAGATCATTGTACCACTAAGATATTCAGAGTGGGTGGCCAACTTGGTGCCAGTAAGAAAAAAGAATGGAGAAATCCGACTATGTGTAGACTTCAAAAACCTGAACAGGAGCTCGCAAAAAGATAACTACCCCTTGCCAAAGATGAAACATATACTGCAGAGGGTAACAGGAGCTTCCAGGATGTCCATGATAGATGGATTCTCTGGCTACAATCGAGTCTCCGTTCTTCCTGAGGATAGGGAAAAGACAACGTTCACCACTCCATGGGGCACATTCATGTATGCTAAGATGTCGTTTGGATTAATGAATGCAAGGGAAACATTCTAGCGTGCCATGGATATAGCTTTCATCGAGGAAAAGGATAAATTTGTTGTCATTTATCTGGATGACATCACAGTGTTTTCAAAATCTGATGAGGAACACTGTGACCATCTCAGGAAGGTTTTCTTGAAATGCAGAAAGTTTGGCATTTCATTAAACCCCAAGAAATCTCTGTTCGGCATGCAGGAAGGAAAGTTACTAGGCCACATAGTATCAGTAGAAGGAGTCAGAATTGACCCCAGTTGAGTTGAGGCGATACAAGCCTTAGCAATCTCGAGGTCCAAGAAGGAGGTCGAATCTTTCCTCGGAAAAATTAATTTTCTAAGGAGGTTTGTGCCTAACTTTCTGAGGAGGTAAATCTTATAATAGCCATGTTGAAAAAGGAGAATGAAGTAAGGTGGACCCCTCAATCGCGACATTCCTTTGAACAAATCAAGAAGGCCCTGACCGAAGCTCCTGTGCTTATCAGTCCCGATTACTCAAAGGATTTTCTTATTTTCTCCTTTGCCTCACCTGACACAGTGGCTGCTGTTTTATTACAGACAAACGACATTGGGGTAGAGCAACCTATTTCTTATTTCAGCTGAGCACTGAGGGATACTGAAGTCAGGTATGACACTATGGAGAAGCAGGCTTATGCTCTACTAAAAGCTCTCAAAGCTTTTAGAACCTACATCCTACAGTCAAAGATCATCACCTATGTCCCCTCAGTTGTTGTTAAAGACATTCTTATTCAGCCTGACATAGACGGAAGGAGTAAATGGATAGCCAAAATCTTGGAATTCGACCTGGAGATAAGGCCCACCAAATTGATCAAAGGCCAAGGTTTAGCCAAGCTGTTGGCTGAAGCAAACTACCAAGCTCTGGGGGTAAGTTTCATAAATGAATGTTCAGGAATTCAGTAGGGTCGACCGTCTGAAAGAGACCCTCAAAGGGAGCCCCCATTAGCTCGATGTCCTTGGTATAAGGATGTCATATACTTTCTACAAGAGTTGTGGCCCCCAGACGGCCTGCAAAAGAACAAAGAAAGAGCTCTGAAGCTCAAGGCAGTCAGATACTACCTGATTGATCAAGTGTTATACTGGAAAGATCCCCTGGGGGTATTGTTAAGATGCTTGGATCCACAAGAGGCCGACAATACCATGGCCGAGTTTCACAATGAATTATGTGGAGGGCACCATTTCTGGAAAGCCACAGCCCACAAAATCCTCAGGGTTGGATACTACTGGCCTACCGTGTTCGCTGATGTCTGCAAAAAGGTCAGGACCTGCATCAAGTGTCAAAAATTCGCAGGAAAGTAGCAGCTCAAGTCTCTGCCATTAAAACTGGTGGTGGTTTCAGGACCTTTCCAGCAGTGGGGCCTAGATTTCATTGGAGAAATTCACCCCACTTCCAGTGGGCAGCACAGATGGATCCTGACAGCTACTGACTTCTTTACCAAGTGGATCAAAGCAATCCCTACCAGAAGTACATCCCACAATGTAATCATTGGGTTCCTGGAAGACCTCATCGCAAGGTTCGGTTGCCCAAGTAAGATTGTCACCGATAACGCAGCCGCTTTCGGGTCTGAGCC
The DNA here is from genome assembly GCA_009831015.1 of Picea engelmannii. Taxonomy (NCBI): domain Eukaryota; kingdom Viridiplantae; phylum Streptophyta; class Pinopsida; order Pinales; family Pinaceae; genus Picea; species Picea engelmannii. The sequence goes on from ML777979.1 coordinate 555,623, forward strand.
ATTGGCTAAGTTCTGTGAGCAGTTTGAAATCAAACTGATTCATTCCACTCCATATTATCCACAAGGAAACAGTTTAGCAGAATCCTCCAACAAGAGCCTGATAAGGATCATCAAAAGATTGTTGGAAGATAACAAGAAGGCCTGACATTCCAAATTAAAATTTTCTCTATAGGCCGACTGAGTGACCACAAAGAGATCTATCGACGTCTCTCCTTTCCAATTGGTGTATGGAACGAAGGTTGTTTTCCCCTCTCATTTATCCATTCCTGTAGAAAAATTCCTCCAAGACCAGCAAGCAGAGCCTAATGACATGATCAGAAGGATTCATCAGCTAGCGGAAGTCTAGCAGGTCAGGGAGTAGGCGATGGGTAGAATTCAGGACCATCAGCAAAGAATCAAGCAGGTTTTCGATAAGAAAGCCAAAAGGGAAGGATTTCAGACAGGAGACTTGGTGCTGAAATGATATGCTCCTAAACAAGACAAGAGCAAACACGACAAATTTGAAGCCCTCTGGATTGGTCCTTTCAAAATCTCTGAAGTCTTCTCAAATAACACATATCGGCTACAAGATTTGGAAGGCGAAGAAGTTTTTGGCGGCCCAGTAAATGGGCATTTTCTTAAAAAATGTTTTGTCTGAGCCTTCAGTGGCTTCTATGTTTTGTATATATTTTCCTTTCTGTTCTTTGCTTTCGCTTTTATTGTTTCGGCTTAGTAAATGACTCCATAGCCCATTAGCAAGGCACTGAAGCTGCAGAAGGAGTTCTTAGAGCATCACAAGGACGACTCTATCCCTCGTGGAGCCTAATGTTAGCGACATTTCTTGTTTCGGGCCTAAGAGCGTTCAAGATCCACAAGTGGCGCGAAAAACACCCGAACGCGGAACACAGAAGAAGTCCTTTTCGGGTTTTAACCCAAGCGAGCAGGCATTTTTGTTTCAGCGGCAAAGATTCATCTTCAAAGCAGATCAACGATCGATGGGCAATCACAGTCAGCCGAGTCGCGCCGAGTATAGCGCAAAGGTTTTCAAAGAATTGAGTAATCGGATTTCCTCAGGGGTCAACCTTCACTGACCATCGCGTCTCGGGACTTCGCGAGGAGAGAATGCCAAAGTTCCACACTACAACTCACGAGATTGCGAGTTAAGAGAGCCTTGGAGGTTGGGCCCACGGTCTTGGCACCCGGTCACAGAGGAACATGCCCGAGGAAGGGCGCCAGCGCGCACAACGTGATAAGGCAGGGCCCACAACACTGACGAGATAATATGGGCCGTCCGATCTGGGTAGACACGTGGTGCGCGATTAAGCTATTTTGACGTTTCGCCCCTCGCGACTCCAAAATGCAAAGGGTAGCTTCATTATGTTCCGATGCGCGAGGTGCTGGGAGAGTCTGTAACTCGGGCCCATGATATCGTCAGGAGAATTAAGAGCCGTCAGATCTAGAAGGACACCTAGCACAGGATTAAGCCATCTCAGCGTTTCGCCTCTCACGACTTCAAAGGCACAAAGAACAATCCTCCTTATTCGCGAACACCGAAAGCCTCTATGGGAATAAAAGCAGGGTCACGGTCCACGGTCACCTGAGAAATTAAAAGAGCTAAGCAGAAGGGGGCCTAAAGGTGTTGTGTCCAGTCACCGAAAGCATCGTCACGATTTCCAGATGCCGTCAGAAGCGATTTCGCTCCTGGTTTTCGCTCGAAGTAAATAAAGATAAGAAAGAGTAGTTGAAGCCTCCTTTCATTCATTTATTGAGGGAATGGAGAGTCTAGAAAAATGTCCACTAGCAGAGGTCCTGTGTACCGATTTTCTCAAAGAGGCCATGATAAGGTCCTCAGCTCGACGGAGAAGTCAGCGCACGCTAGCCGAGCGCTTAATGGCTCAGCTACCTTCCTTACAGGAGCCATGCATAGTCAAGGTGGCATTTAAAGAAAGATACTGGTATGAGTTTGATTGAAGGGACACCAAGCCTTGGGGTGACTAGGCATGCCTCTGTGAGGCGAATTTTCCTGAGTATATAGACTCGGTCTTTGTATTTTTATAAGCATCGATGGTTGAGCAGAGCTCCCGGTTGTAAAGTTTTAACAAAGCACTGTAAATCTAGTAATGTATGGACTTTTGAGACTTCTTGCCTTATGAATGCCAGTTTCTTTCATGTCTTTGTTTACACTGTGTTAGAGCAACTCGGAATTGGAGGATCCAGTCGAGCCATAACTATTATAGGATGATGTTGTCATGGATCACTGTAATAGTTGCGTTGTCTCTAATCAGTTCTTGTGATTTTTCCAGCACTGAGTGACTTGGAATTGGAGGATCCAGTCAAGTCCCCTTTAAGTTCCCCGAGACCCTGAACCAAGCGGATCTTGCATTCATAGTTTTTCTTCTTCGAACTGTCGAAAGCCTGTTGCCCAAAGCTGTTTGTTCACTTTTCTTACTAATTCTTCCACCTGGTCACCTTTAAATCAATCCACTGGCTGAAGTTAAGTTGAGACCTCCTTTGTTACTTACGTATCGGACCTAGTCCCTGAGTTAGAGTGATATTCCCCTGAGTATTTATCTCCATTTGATCACCCCTTTATAAATAAATCATGACATTAAACTGATGGGTGTTAGGCTCTGCTCCTGCAAGCAATCCAGGAGTGACTTCCGACGCTAACACTATTAAAAAACACGTCAAATCAAAATTTAAGAAAAAAATATGGTGTGATAAAGAGTTAGAGGAAAAAAGAAAATTAAGGTATTATAAAGATGTAATCAACCCTAATATAG
>ML777979.1:563896-576735 GCA_009831015.1 Picea engelmannii
AGAACATGCACACTAGTTACTTTTTTAGATTTTTCGCAAAAAAAAATTAATTTTAGACTTTTTAATATATGTGTGTGTGTGTGTGTGTGTGTGTGTGTGTGTGTTGTTAAATTATAATTTAAATTTATTTGATCTATATATATGTGCCTAACGGTATTTGTGTGAATTAGAGACGATCACAACAAGAGGAGGAGGAGAAACAGTAGTGGCAGTAGTAGGTAAAGAAAGACACATTTGTGTGTGAGTAGGAGGCTAGGGAGAGGGAGAGGGTTTTGTTCCCTCCCCCTGTTTCACAGTTGACACATGATCATTTTATGTATTTTGTCCTCCTGAGGTTTTATCAGGAGGGTAAATCCATTAGGGGGAAGTCTTTGTTGTTATAGAAGTTGATCCTTCATTTGATTCATGGGATTTATGGGTTCAGGTTTGGCCCCAATCTATGGTATCATCCCATAGAGGAGGAATTATATTTCGACATTGGGTTTTCTGGGAGGGTAGAGGTTTTTCCCCATTTCCCTCTGTTATCGTCTGGTATTGCAGGAGAGACCCAACTGGCATATGTGCAGAGATATGTCAGTTAGTATTGTTCATTCCTCTTCGAATTTCTAGGTTCATGGTGGTCAACTACAAATAGGTTCATTTGGTAGAGAGGACATTAGGTTCATTTGTCTTATTCTCTCAGCACTATCACAATATAGCTATGATGGGAAGCACATTATTTGGTCTATGTTATAATATGAATATATTGTATTGCATAGGACTTGATTGATTAGTTGGTCGGATATTTTTTTAAGATAATTTTTTCGTGAATTACATCATTTTCGCATTGTTTTACATGGGATGATATTATTCCCATTCGTTTCATAGTTATTTACACTATTTTTCGAGATGGTTCATGCCACTCGTCCAGTAGTACCCCACTTTCTTACTATTCCTATGTTTGATGTGTGTATGTGCATGTGGGTTAAGTTTATGCTCAAGAAGGGCCAGTTCGAGTTTCCCATTTCTCCAGTGGATCAAGAGGAATGTCATTCATTGGATAGCGAGGAAAATTTTGTCCTTTATATTGTATTGTACTTGTATGTGGGGATGGATTGGAGAGGATGTCCAAAAATATTATTTACAAGAGTTGAGCCACCAGATGAGAGAAGTAATATTATCGTTATATTTTGATAAACCTATAACTACATATTTTAATGTCTTATTTAATGTAGATGTAATTTATTGTAACATTTTGTTTCAATTATCTTATTATTGTTGTCTATTTTTTTGTACATATTGGAATATATGTTGGAAATGATCCTCCCCAACATGAGGAGTACGTGATGGAGGAAGAAGAGGACCAAACTTCAGTACAGATACCCCACATTCTACACTGGCTAGATCAGAGAGCCTAGATAGAGGTGGTGGATCAACTATGCAATGTCATGACTAGTAACAGAGTGGTACCCGCACTCATTAGATACAGTATATGGGTAGATGATTTATGTAGGATGTGTAGGAGCTTTCATTGTGACATGGAATTTTAGATGAGTCATATTGTTGGTATCATGAACCTCATCAAGACATTCATGTTTATTTCTAATGATCCCACTCCATCTAGCTCATCATTAGAGTCATCCACATCCTCTACTCCACAACAAAATCCTCCTCCTCCTCTTATGGCTTCTCCTCCATATGTGTCTCAACCTGCATACACTTTTGATCCTTTTCCTCCTCCTCCCCCTCCTCCTCCTACTTCTCATCCACATGAATCACCATATTCCATTGATCCTCCTCCTCCTCCTCCTCCTCCTCCTCCTCCTCCATTGGTGTCACCATCAACTGATCCTTGTACTTACTCTATACATGTGTCATCATCCACCGATCCCCCTCCTCCTACTCTTCATCCATATGTGTCACAATCTTCTAATTATTTGGACATTATATTCACAACGGGTATTGTTGCACATCTTGATGACCTTGATAGAGAGACATTTGATAATCCACTTTTTTCGACATTTATTTCTAACATACTTGGTCTTGACAAAGACTCTAACTCTGGTAGCAAACACACTGACGCATATGGATTTGGTGGTGGACCTAGGTAGTAGTGTTACTAATTGACATGTATTCTATTGATTGTTTTATATTTTTCTTGTGATGTATATATGACATGTTTATTGTAGATTTTGCTGAGATGTATGTTTGACATGTATGTTCATATGTATATATCCCATGTGTATTATGTTTTTTTTTATATAATGTTGTGGTTGTTATTGTTTGATTTATAAAATTCATTATGAGTATGCTAATGAAAAACATTGTTAATGCTTTCTCTATTTTTAAGTGAAATATGAGATGTATTGAACTCACTTAAATTTATATTTGCCATATAATATTTAATTTTACTTTTATAAAATCATTAAATTTGTATTGTGATTGCAAAAAGTTATAACCATTAATCACATATAATGTTTAATTGTTCTTAAAGATGAATTATGTGGTGTCCAACCAGATACAATATGTTGATTAAACGTGTTTAGAAACAAAAATAGTTAAATATGACGAGTTAAATGATTGTGATTTGAATATCTATGTATTTTTCATATATTATAATAATAATATCTTAACATAATTATTCGGTAATAATGATGATTATGATGTAATAATAATGTCTTTTTTTTTAATTTTTAATATTTAAACATTACAAGACAAAGTTATAATACAATTTTTTACTAAAATAAAAATTATCATATTTTATTAATATTTAAATTTTCCAAATATTGTATTACTTTATATTGTCCAACTATTATAATATATGAAATTTAACTAATTAAGTTTAAAGTATTGAATATAGAGAATAATGATACATTTTGATCTATACAGTTTCAATGAAATAGTTTTGCAATTTTTTACTCTAATACAAATTTTATGAATCTTCTATTAAAAATAATATAACCCAACATTTTATAATTATTGTTATAAGCATTAGTAAAATTGACAAAGTTTTCTATACTTTTAGATAAGTATGGATCATTAAAATTTTCCTTAATTCATACTAGGCTCTAGAAAAATACTCATTTAGAATTTCCATGTCCTTCCTATATTGATACTTTTTCCATGTCCTTCCTATATTGATACTTTTTTCAGGGAGAATGTAAAAATAATGATTAATATAATTTTGTATGATTATAAAACTAAAAGATGGAGTAGAATAGGAGAAGTCCATGATAGTTGCACTAGTTAAGGTGGGGGTTGTCATCAATATTCGTAATTCTAATACCACAAGTGTGATTCCATAACTCATAGATGTTGCATGAAGTTATTTTTTTTGAATTGCCTGTACAATTTCCATCAAAGTAAGTATATATTTATTCAAATTTTGATTTTTTCAAACAATAAATTTTTGGGGGGTTGAATATTTTTTTATATCTACGCTTTTTGTTAAATAAAATATAATTTAAAATAAATATTTTCTACTGTACATCACCAAATTTGTGATATCTCAATGAATTCTTAGTAATTCAAAGGTTAACATAAATATATGTTCATGCACATTATGTTTATGTTACCCTTTTGTTACAATTCTTGTGATATTATCGTATAAATATAATGTTAGTGTCAAATACATAGTTGCACCAAATGAGGTATGCCATATAAATTTACAGATATAAACAAATCAATGAACACGACTACCAGAGAAAACTCGTAGTCCTAGAAAATCGTGCATGGTGTATGCACATATGCCATACAATGTAAAAGACCTCTCCATTGGGATGAGTCTTAATACATCATATACATGTATCCCTTCTCATAATTGATTAAATTCATCAATAAGTGGTTGAAGGTAGACATCCATTATCTTCACTTTTCTTCTACCTGAGACCATAAGAGCTAACGTAAGATGTGCATTCTACATGAACAACCATGGGGGGATATTGTTATTGATCACTACCACTGACCAAAATGAATAGTTGGTGTTTTGGAGGGAATACAATTTAACTCCATCCATAACTATGATCAATCATAGGCTCCATACTTCATCCTTGAATTTGTCAAGCCATGAATCCTATACACTCTTCATGGCTATTAATACTATTGGTATTCGCATAACTCCTAGCTCACTTCTATGTGAGGCATGCCACCCCTGCAACATGGCTAAATGTTTGCAATGAAAGAGCCTTTGAATGCTTGGAATTATAGGCATGTGCCTCAATATATAATGAGGAGGACCATGTGCCTTACTCTTGTTTATTTATTTATTTATGGTACCTGCCATTCCCGCATTCTTGGCATATCTATTTTTCCACATATTTGTTTCTGTATAGAAGACAATCGTTCGAACATGTGTGGTATGATATATATTCAACACCCAATATTTTTTAGCATTTTATTTGACTTTGCGCAACTATGAGGAAATATATTGTCACTCAGAAGTACCTTATATTTGAGTAACCTACAATTAGTGTGAAATATAAATGTACATTTTCACTCCACATGAATAAAATTGACCTTTTTGTTCCTTCATTGTGTTACAAAATTCCCTAAAATTTTAGGGGACTTAATGGTTAGTTACCTCAAAAGTTTCTAGAAACACACATTTGACATACCATACATTGCTTTCAAGTTGCAGAATAACATTGTTGTCCCTATCTAGGTAGACCTTACTGAGCCTTGTACTCGACCTAGTAGAGGGGTGGTGGAAGCATATTTTAGGATTTCAAAGAAAGTATATATGACATTAGTTTCATCCCCTACTTCATTCTGCTAAAATTCATCTAACAAAATTCCCTCCATGGCTTGGGTATCCCAGAAGAAATCATCCATAACAACCTCTATATCATTGTCTTCATCCCCAATAGATGAAGAACTAGTGTTACTATCGAGGTTTTGAATCGGTGACTCGAGATGTAGTGGAAATTTAATAGGTGTTTGTTACATGGTATGCTTCCTCTCTGAGTTGTTTTTGTTTAGCAAGAGTATTGCGACTTGATATCATAGTGGGGTGCAACAGTAGATGGTGGATAGGTCCCTTGTCACCAAAATTCTGATTGTAAAAATATTGAACATTACTTTGATAATATTAGTAATAGAATGCATTTAATATGTTCAAACATTATACAAAACACTTATTATAACCATGGAAATTTGTTTCCCAATAATAAACATGAAACAAAACAAGTTGTAACAAAAATGTTGAATTAAACAATACATTTATATTGGTTCCATTGAAAATCCAGAAATAAAATTAATCAACAATATCTTTCTTATGCCCTATGGGGTTGTCTACATAAAAGAGATCCAATTCACGATGTAATATGGTTTACCCAGGCTAGTTGTCTGAAGATGGCATGTTAGGATTGGTAGGGTAAATAAGCTGTCAATTTTTATTAAACATATGATTGCTAATTGTTGGGTCTATAGGAATATATTAAGAATGTGAACTTGATCCTTCAAAATTCAATGAACAATTATTCAACTACACGTTCATACATAACATAAATTCAATGAGATGAATAAATTATCAATAAAACCTAGAGTACTGCAATCGATGTGAGATAAATTGAAGAACTTCCAAAGATACAAAATGAGATGGAATATGAAGAATTGACCATTTGATATTATAATTCATTTTTTCCTACATTTGAGACAAAATCACCATCTTGGATAACATGGAACAACCTAACTTCAAAAGCAATTTCGAATAACTTCTATAACTTGATGGTTCACTTCATCATATATATAAACATCAGTGAGTATAAATAAACCAAATGTACCAATGCATTTAATTCAATGAAGCACAAAATACAAACCTTCGTTATTTCCTCCACAAAGAAAAGCCTCCAAAAAATTTAAATGCGGATGTTTGCATTTGCAATGTGAAAATTAAATTGTCTTACAATGTGTTATTACTTACACAATGCACCATTTCGAACTATATAGCGCACCCACTAAAGAAAGTTTTCAAAATAATGTGGGCTTACTATCTTCGAGGGGGAAACCTACAGCAGAGAAGAGCTCTATTACAAAAATATCCAAGACAAAACTTCCCATAGCCTCTAAACCTATTTATAATAAATCTTTCTATCCAAAAAAAGATCTATATGAAGATCTTTCTAGAAGCAGAATCTTCTATTAGGTATTCTTACATTTGGCTTATTCTTCCTTATTGATAGGCCTTTATTACATGGAAATATATTATTCTACATGCATGACAGGTTAGGGAGGTTAGGTCCCTAACATTTCCTTCCCCTTAAGAACATCATTGTCCTCAAGGCTTGAGATGAGAAAATTGTTGCAGAATGGTAGTTGGTTCCCAAGTGGAATATTCTAGAGTTGTATATTTCCATTGGAATAACACTTCCTTGATGGTGTGTCGATGTAGACGACACTCACGCTTATCCCAAACTTCTTGTGGCTGCAACCAGATGGAAGATTCTTCATCCAAATCGGGAAGGTTGGTGTGAGTTTGGCACTTAGTTTCAATCACCTTATTTAATAAGGAGACGTGAAAAACATGATGGATCTTAGAATGATTGGGAAAATCTAAATGATAGGCCACTTGTCCCACACACTTGAGAATGGTATAATGACTATAAAATTTGGGTGTTAGTTTCTAACAATGGTCAACCTTGAGGGAAGTTTTCTTATAAGGTTGCAGTCAAAGAAACACTCGATGTCCTTCAACAAATTGACGTTCAGAGCGACCTTCATCTTCATGTTGCTTCATGTGATTATGGGCCATGACTAAATTCTCTTTTAGGGTACAGAGAATATCCTCTCGAACTATAAGTGTTTGGTCTACCACTTGGACCTTCGAGACACCTGAAACTTATGAGAGAACTGAAGGTGGATTTTGTCCATATACTACTTCAAAAGGAGTCATGCAAGTAGTTGTATGGTAAGAAGAGTTGTACAACCATTCAGATAGTGGGAACCATTAAGCCCACTCATTTTTTCTTTCTGATCCAAAACACTTCAAATATGTTTCCAAACACTTGTTGACAACTTCAATTTGACCATCATTCTGGGGATCATACGTTGTGCTGAGATGCAATTGGGTGCATTGTATCCTGAAACGTTCTTGATGAAAATTGTTGATGAAAGTGGGGTCTTGATCATAAACAATAGAATGAGGCATGCCATGAATCTTGAAGACCTGATCCATGAAATGTTCAGCCACAGTGGAGGTGATAAATGGATGTTGAAGAGGACATAAATGATCATACTTGGAAATATGATCAATGACCACCATGATGACTGATTTATTTCCCGATTTAGGTAATCCCATAATAAAATACATAGAGATATCACTCCAAATAACAGTTGGAATTGAAAGTGGTTGTAGTGTTCCAAGAGATTTGACTGTTTCACCCTTGTTGCGTTGAAAAAAATCACATTCTACCACAAAATTGTGAACGTCCTATTTCATACCATCCCAGAAAAAAGAACATTTGAACCTGTCATAGGTTTTGGTAAATCATGAGTGCCCAGTTGTGGGTGTAGCACGAAGCTCAGAAAGCATCATGGATTTAAGCTGTGATTGGTTACTTAAATACAAATGGAATTTGTAGTGAAGCTCATCATTTTCCAAGAGCACCTTGGGGAAACTGGAAAATCATCCTGCAATTATTGGATCAGATGCAAAATGTTTGGATCTTGTATCCATTCTCGGCGAACAACTTGGAGCCAATCTGGTACAATGAAGGAGAGGGAAAAAAGGGACCCTTCATCTTCATATTTTATTGAAAGTGCATCAACAACAACATTGTCTTTCCCTTTCTTGTATATGATCTCATAATCATATCCAAAGAGATTAGTCACTCGTTTTTGTTGCTCCGAGGATGAAGGGAATTGTTCCAAAAAATACTTAATGCTTTAATGATCTATATTAATTTGGAAGAACTTCCCCAATAGATAAGGGTGTCAAAGATCCATTGCATGCAGAATAACCAACATTTCCTTTTAATATATTGATTGGCCCAAATGTCGCTTTGATAGTTGTTTTCTAGTAAACTCCAAAGTTTGACCATGATGCATAAGGACTGGTTCAATTCCTCTCCCGAAATCATCACATTCCAAGACAAAGGTATTTATGAAATCAGGAAGGGCCAGGACTAGAGTGGTTCACATGGATGCCTTCAAGGTTTGAAAGGTCTGATCAACTGCAGGAGTCCAAGTGAAAGAATTATTTTTAAGGAGAGAAGTGAGAGGTGCCACAATATTTCCATAATTCTTAACAAATTTCTGATAATAGTCTGTTAAACCCATAAATCCACACAAGATTTTGAGAGTCTTTGGGAAAGACCAATCTTGCATAGCTTCAATATTTATAGGATCCACCCTGACACCTGCCTTTCCAACAATATGACCCAAGTACTTGACTTCTGAGGAACCAAAATTACATTTAGATTGTTTGAGGAAAAGTTGGTGTTCAGAGAGTATATGTAGAACTTGATCCACATGAGCAAGATGGGTTGTCCAGGTTTTACTATAGATGAGGATATCATCAAATAAAGCTAATACAAAATGATGAAGAAAAGGATGGAATACATGATTCATGAGGCTTTGGAAAGTGAATGGAGCATTACACAAGCCAAAGGGCATGACCAAAAACTCATAGTGGCCCTCATGAGTTTGAAATGTAGTCTTAGGAATGTCTTTCTTGTTCATACGTATATGGTGGTATCCAGAATGAAGATCAAGTTTAGTAAAGAATTGGGTACCACTCAATTCATTCAAGAGGTCATCAATGATAGGAATGTAAAATTTGTTTGTGATGGTAAGTTTGTTGAGGGTGAGGAATTCAGGACACATGCACCAAGAAATTTCTTTATTAAGGACCATTTCCACAAGAGAAGAGTAGGGGCTCGTAATAGGATGGATAACACCTGCTGTGAGAAATTATTCAACAATTTTCTCAATTTCATTTTTCGGGAAAAGGGATGAATATAGGGACGAACAAAAGGAGAAACGATATCAGGGAGAAGGGGAATGGAATGATCATGAACACCACGGGAAGGAGCATGTCCCTAGGGAGTGAAAAAAGCAACTTGATGTTTGGAGAGGATGGATTGGAGGTTCTGCGGCAAAGAGAGTGTCTTAGCGATGTGAATGGCATGGAGTTGTGCAATAATTCCATAATCACCTTTTTTGAGGATCTTTTCCATACGATGGGAACTGATGATCTCCGGGGAACTGAAGTTGATACCTTGAAACTTATATTTTTGGCCCTCCTAGTTGAATTGCATGGTTAATTCCTTAAAATTGATGAGAATGGAACCCAAAGTCCTTAGCCATTATGCACCCAACACAATGTCACAACCTCCCATGTCGATAACAAACATATGAGATTTCATGTGGTACTAACCAATTTGGAGATGCACATTTTCACAGTGCCCCCCACATTTCATGGACCCACCATTAGCAATCATGATTTGAAAATTATTGACGACATAGATATAGAAATTAGTTTCTTGGGAAATGCAGTGATGAATAAAATTATGGGTGCTTCCACTGTCAACAAGGATGATGACCTTTTGATTCTTAATTTAACAAATTATCTTAAGAGTTTGGGGAGCATATAACCTAGTGAGAGAATTCAGGGAAATGATCGGTTCAACTTCGGGAGGGTATGAGGGTGGGATCATTTCAGTGCGTTCAAGTGACTCGACCACAGGGGGGGCCTCAACATTGTCTTCTTAAACATCCTTAGAGATGGCCATAAAAATATTTTGTTCCTTACACTTTATCCCAGGAAAATATTTGTCATCACAATTATAACAAAGGCCTTTTAGTCAGTGTTCAACCATTTTTTCCTTGGTTAATTTATGGATCTTTAGTGGAGTCGAAGGAGGAGTGGGAGTGACTGGTTTAGGGAGAGGAATAAAGGATTCTTTTTGGGTTTGATAAGATACAACCTGTTTGATTCCTTAGCTATTTTAGTAGCTTCCACCCAACTTTGAGGCCGAGCCATGAGGACATGGGAAATAATCTTTTCCTTGAGGCCATCGATAAAACATTCTTGGAAAAAAGCATCATACATGCCCTCTGTATGGAAAGTCAATCGCTCAAAAGAGGATATAAAGTATTCCACTATTCCATATTGTTTCAACTTTGTCAAATGACATAAATGTTTGGGGTCAGTGTCAAAGCGTTCATAAATATTTTCCACAAATTGTTTCCAAGCCACATACCCTTGGAGGGAATTTTTTCCATTGCCAACATTCTTGATCTAGATGGAGAGCATCGTACCAAAGTTTGGCCAACTCATCTGTAATTCCATACAAAGAGAAATAATGTTCCATTTGGGTTACCCATCCAGTGGTGTCTGAGCCATCAATTTTTTTCACATCCACATGCGGAAGGCGTAGGTCCCGCTGAAGGTGATGGGGCTGAAAAATTTGGGAATTCGAGGAATCTTCACCTTCAGAGTGAAAAGTTGGGTCAGAGGAGGGAATATCTATAGGGATATTCAGATTGGCATAGATCATGCTAGTGAAGGATGAAAGATGGGTAGCAAGGTCTTGTTTGATGGTTTCCATTTTAGTGTCTATGTAGGAATGCATGCTTTTATTGATGGTGGAAAAATTAGCACTGAGCTACCTCACTTCATGTTGGGTCTTTGTGAAATTAGAGGACAAGGAATTGAAGCAAACTTCCAAGTCTTAGCTACGGGTGTGGGCGATGATGAAGAGGGAAAATGAAAAGGGATGGGTGGGACCACATATAAAATGGGTTATGGGTGAATTGTATCATGACGATCAAGGCGACGAGGGAAATCCAATGGGGTAAGTCTCAAATAAGGGTGTTGGAAGGGGGTCGGGTCCATAGGGAAAAAAAATTGCTAAAAAATGATAGGTATGACTGCAATAAGGGAGAAGAGAGGAATCTAATAGGATAGGGATCAAATAATGGTGCCAAAGGGATATATAAATTTTTTTGTTTACTCCAATGGAGTTATACTCCAATCAAAAGAATATTGCAATGTTGAAATGCCCAAATTCTTAACAGGAAGAAATGTGTAGTAACTTCGCAACCCGAATGCAGGAGGCACAATTGTGCGACAATAGATATTATATGTTCTATTTTTTGTTTCCGTCCTAAGGGTTAGGGTATGAAGGGTTTCTACAGACAAGGGTTTTCCCTGTGCTATAGCTCTCTGATATACGTGAAGGATCCCACAGTAGTACTCAGCCCCATATCTCAAGGCACCGACTAAGGAGTCTACACCATGCCCTTAACCATACTACCCGACTACCCAGGTACTAGAGAGTATCTTCCCAAGTTATTTTCTCGGTGGCACTTAGCATTTAGGTGACCGATCAGTTTATCTATGGAGGGCTTCAGAAGATCTATGTCGATTCATATACAAGTGTTGTCTAATGTACTACCACTCGAAGGGATACCAACATGGGTTACAAGGGTTACCAACAAATGTGCACTTAAGTACCATTTTTATTTCCTACATGTATGACTTCTCGACCACGGGTTTATGCACGTAAAGACAGATCTTTGTAGCTTTAAGACGCTAAAATATCTCTCTACCCTGAAAAAAAATTAACCCATAATTTTTTACCAAGGAAAGTTCCTTGATACCACTTGTATTATTCCATATATAAAATAGTATGAAGAACATAAATCTTTTAGCTAGAAATGGCAGAACAAAAATGAGATAACTAGAAAAATACTAGAATAATACCAGAAAGAGCACCTTGATTAATGATAGCAATGTTCAGTTGCCTCTTTGAGGGGGAAACCTCCAACAGAGCATAGCTCTATTACAATAATATCCAAGACAAAAATTCTCATACCCTCTACACCTATTTATACTAAATATGTCTATCCAAAAGAACAATCTAGAGGAAGATCATTCTATAAGTGGAAGATTGTATTGGGTCTTCTTACATTTGACATATTATTCCTTATTGATAGGCCTTATTAATATTGGTATTTATTACATGGAAATACGTCATAATACCTATGTGAGGGGTTAGAGAGGTTAGGTCCCTAACAATTATTCATATGCAAACAATGCAGAATGAATGCGTAGGAATTGTAAGAGCATCGGTGCTCTACATACGTTGAAAAAAAAGAATTGATGCAAAATAGTTATAAATGCTCCAGGGAATTTATTTTATTTTATTAATTTTTCAATGTGTTTGTATTATATTAATTCATTGGTGCATTTGTGTTATATTAGTGTGTCAATGTGTGTTTGTAAATAAAACCTCTGCAAAAACCTCAGCTAGAAGATGTTCTCCTTGTAGTGATTGCAAAATTCATCTTAAATCTAACTTATGTAGAATTTCTAAGTTCCCCAATGGTCATGTTGCATTACAAAATTTATTAAGGGTTATGTTGTTATTATGTTTTTTTTTTGCACACATATATTTGTATGTTTCTCAAGAGTTATATCAGATTGCAATATTCTTCAATGGTTATTTCATAGTGTGACATCCATCTAAAGTCAACTATGTTCAACCATAGTAAGTATGGTCATCAATAGTCAACCATGATCAACAATGGCCAACTATTCATGACCATGTTTGTTATGGTTGAACATGGTTGGCGATGGTTGACTATGAGTGATAATCATTGATTATTGTTAGCTATAGTCTGTTATGTTCAAATGGTTTGATTATGGTTTTCCATATTTGACGATGGTTAACAATGGTTAATTATAGTTTACCATGTTTGACTATGATTGGAAATATTTCACTATAATGAACAATAATTAAATATATCAATTTTAATTAATCTATTAACTTTGAATAAATTTAATTAGATATTATTAAATTTTATAAATTATATTTAGCTATAACTTGACCAAATTTGATGTACCCAAAATCAGTTCA
>ML777980.1:0-11631 GCA_009831015.1 Picea engelmannii
GATAATTCATCTTAGGACCAAAAACTTGACATGATACTTTACCCTTTGTTTGAAGACCTGCAATAGATGGATTAATGCCAATTATATGATGATATTATTTGAAATTTAAACATGCAACATGATATATTTAAAAAATTATATAATATTAAAGAGCAATAAAATTCTACATACCACAAAAATGTGTTAGTCCTGGGGCATCATGAATTGTCCATAAAATTTTTCCACAAAATTTAAATTTCTTCTCCCCGATTGGTTTACATATGTCATACACAGTGATGCCAACCGATAACTTTATTAGCTCGTCGATAAGAGGCTCAATATATACATTCATATGTTTAACCTGGTACTTACCTAATTGTTTGAAATTACACATAATTACTATAACCATGATATGTATATATAAGTAAATAAATAAACAAAAGATATTATGCAAAAAATGAAACAAATGAATATGTTACATTCAAAAAATTAATGTAAACAAATACCTAGAACAATCATTGTCAACACTATGTGCTCCCTCTTTTTTGACATCCAATGAGGAATGCTATTATTGATAACAAAAATAGGCCACACTGAGTAAATAGACCTAAGCTCTCCGAATGGATCAACACCGTCAACTTCCAATGAAAGCCTAACATTATGAGGTTCATCTTTGAAATCTACCAATTTTCCCTCAATTTCCCTAAATGCATAACCATCGACAGGCATTCAAAAAACACCATCTCCACTTATGTTACATGCATGGTAATGCATAAATTGTGCTATACTTTCACACCTAAACAATCACTGCAAACGTGGAATTATGGAAATATGACGAAGAACCTTTTGAGGCACCCTTTTTGTTACTTGATCGGTTCAATATCTACTGATAAGAAATTGCGGGCATTCTGTTTTCAAAGCATGTTGTCCATAATATATAATATGATCATTAGGACATGCATCTATAGTTTGATAATCCATTCCAATGTATTTCATAATGGCATGCAAATCTCAATATGTGCAAGGTAAAATATTTGATGATGGTAACAAAAATTCACCTAAGAATCTACAACATAACAAATAACTAGTTAATGCAAAGAATATTAATCGTAAAAAATGCATTCTTATTTTACACATTAATTAACACTAAAAAAAAATAGAAAAAAGTCAACATTTATGTATAATATGAGATGAAACATATTACATACCTTAGAATCTGTGTCATACAAGTGTTCGAAAAATTATTCGTAACCTTTAAGTTCACTAGCAACAATGTAGTGGAGAGAAGATGTAACGTTCCCAACCGTTACGACAACAAACGACGCGTAACAAGTGAATTTTTTTTTTAAAGCACAAGGAAGATAATTTCATTAATACAATAAAGAATCACAACTCAACGATGAACATAACGAACACAATTCATGCAACACATAAACATAATGACCTAGCATACTAGAACACCACGCAACTTGAAGAAACATACAAACATTCAATCAGGCAAAGAATAAAAACGACTACCCACCCATCCTACCTTGCAATGGTTAGGACCTCCAGGACACATAAGCAATGCCCAAGCCCAGGTTCCCATCGATTTTTACCATTTAAGGTCTCAAGGCGGGCGACTATCCTGAGGAGTAAGGAGATGTCTACATCCCACCCGACACAAACAAGTCCAAGAATACTAAGCTAAATAACATCATCAAGATCATCCAGAAAAAAACCAACATCAAAAGGACACATGTAACTTGAACTTTCATGGTGAGCGAGAACAATATCACATTCATGCGTTACAATGCAATTTACAAAACATCATTTTCAATAATCAAAATCATCATTATCGGGAAGCACATGACCCAAATACAGGTTATCGTACGCACTCATCGATCAATGCGTGCATTTATCCAATCATAAGGAATCATGCCGCCACATTGCGACACACACAATTGTAACTAAGGCACAAACTTAAACAATCCTAAACCTTAAATCATGACACCAAATCCAAAGTGTCAGAAGTCCAAAAATTAACTGTCATACCTTATATGAAATCTATAAAAGAGAGAATTCTAATAAATCAAGATAAATTAGACACAAGGCGACTACGTTCAACACATTTAATTTGTGCAACAACTAGATAGATTTTCTAATTTCTTACGAGGCATTTCATGTGGTTTCCTTTTCTTGCGCAATGACCTAGATGTAACTCTTTAATAGTTTTACCATCATAGAGACTAATCATAGCACATAATAACCAACCACAATCTCAAAATCAACATATAACAACCTTCAAGTATCATTTACACCCTTCTAGTCCAAGGGGTTTCATAAATAAAATAAAATCAACTACCCTCTTTCCTTTACTTCTTTGGATCAATATTTAAACAAGAAACCATAAATATTTAAAAGATAAAATTCTATCTAATTTATAAATTGATAATAAATTAGGACTAAACAATCAATGTGAGGATTCCCAATATTTACTCAAGGAAAAAGAATCCTTCCGTACCTTCTATCTTAAGTGCAACCCCTTAACAATGGGAAGAATGGAATATCTTCTAGCTAATAAATATCACCACAAGTCAACATGCATAGAATTACATTGATATTATAATATTGGTTTTATTAAAACATTTTAAGTCATTGAACATTACATACACAAGGTAGAGTAAGGACAAAACTGGAGGTTTATTCCCTCCTAACATACAATGCACTTTAATCTCATATCCAATCAAGCATGATAAACACAAAAACTGCAATGCCACAATGTGCGCAACTGTCTACACTATGTTGTTAAACACGTCCCGACAATATTCTGGAATTGTGTTGGCCCTTGACAATGTTTTGAGGATCCTTGGTCATGTTTGACCTATTTTTGGGACTTCTACAGGCTGTCGAAGGCGGTGCGCAAGATGAAGTAGGGATCACAGGATCTCGGCCCCTTTTTAGGACTTTTTGGTTTTTGGGCTTATGTAACGGGTATGGGAATGTCGGCCCATGGGTTTACCCATGTTTAGGCCTGATTTTGTAATGTATAAATAAAGTAGCTAGGTGAAGTAAGAAATAGAATAAAAGGGGGAATGTTAAGTGCTAAAGTTCAATCTATGTGATTGAAGGACTATAAGAGATCTGTGCATGCTGTGTGAAACTTGCAAGGCTGAGTGCAAGTGATTGTAAGAGATAGTGAAGAGACTTTGTGCTGTAACCCAGGGAAGGAGGATCTAACAAAGAGTGCGTAGATCTCCTATCCTCTGTGAATTTGATATTAAGGCTCTGTGCATGTAATAAGATTAAGAAAATCTAATAAAGAAGACAAAGAGTTGGTGGACGTAGCCCCAGGGTGGGGGTGAACCATGTACATGCTGTGTTTCTCTGCTTTGTGTGATGTATTAATGTGTTTATATGTTTACTTGATTAGTGCTTTGATATAGATGAATGGTAGATAGTATGTTAATGCTATGTGCTTAATAGTATGGATGAATACTAGATCTAGCCTATGTGGATGTGCTTAGTGCTTGAATATAGTAGATCTGGTTGAATACTGCAATGCTCTGTAATTAGGGTTTAACTGCGCTGTAAACTAAGACTGAATATTGATGAACTATAACTTCTAAGTGCCCTGTTAAGGTGTTACAGTCACAGATCTGTGTCCCAGCTAAGGTTGCAGAGACTGGAGTCCCACAACCACCCCTGCCTCTACCTCGGGTGAGACTTCATCTACTTCACAGGTGTTGCCGAAAGGGCCGGTAGTTAGGGTTTTGTTGGTGCGCTGTTGTAGCGTTGAACCTTGGGTCTGACCTTGTGCCAACAAATGGTTCCATTGTCGGGACTGAAACTGTGATTGCTGGGAACTGAGGAAAAAGAAGCTCTGTGCGAATATCAGACTTGAAACTGTGAAATATCCATTCATAGATCTATTTCCCTAGTGTGCAACATTCCACTTGACCTGCGAAGCTCTGTGCCAAGAAGAAGGGTTAGATCTAAAGAAAAGAGGTAAGATCTGAAATCTTTGTGCTCTGAGAAAGGTAAAAGTGAGAATTTTTTCTTAAAGAGGTAAGATCTGTAAGCTCTGTGCTTTGTTAAAAGTAAGACAAGTGGAAATTTTTGTTTCAAAAGTATGGATCTAGGTATGTTTGATAAGATTTGTCCTAGCTTGAAAACTAGGGCACTGATAGATGAAATAATATTTGATATGAGTAGATCTGATAATAATAGTGAAAGATATGTTATACCTATGCATAGAGAGAATGTTTGGACTAACAAATGGATGCAGGATCCTAGAAAGAATTTTTTGCAGGTTAGCTACCATGATCCTAGTGCACAGTACAGGAAAGGATGGGGATCATTTAAGAGAAGAGAGTATTAACTCTTTGTTACTATTGCAGAAGACCGAGACATCTGGCTAAGGAATTTCTTGGTAGAAGACCTAGTTGTCTTTGTTGTAAGGCTATGGACCATGAAGTTTTAGATTGCCCTAGAATGATTGCTAAGCTTGAAAAAATGAATATGCGACAATAAGACCATGAGAAAGGTCAAGCAACTAATACCATGGTAGAACCCCAGAAAGAATTAGAGACTGTATTGTTGCAAATGAAAGAAACCCTGAATAATCACCAACATATTAACTTATCAGAGATCTTCAAAGAAAAAGAGTGCATAGAATCAAGAATAGGAGACTTCAACATTGACTGTGTTCTGGATGGAGAAACACAGGTAAATATTATGACATAAAGAACTTGGGAAACTTTAGAAAATCCTTCTATGATTCCATCATTGGGAGGAATAGGATTATTCATAGGAAAGATGATAAACCTATGTGGAAAGCTCACCCAGGTATCTATGAGTGCTCATGGAGCTTTAACAGAGGAAGACTTTGAGGTTGTTAAATTTATTGAGAAAAATGCCCCATTTGCTATGTTACTAGGAAAACCTTGGATTGAAAGGGATCACATGAGAAGAAAAAAAGAAGAAGCCTTAGAGAAGAAGAAGAAAGAATTAAAAGATTTCATGACTAGAAGGATCACACACTTGATCGAAGAAAAGGAGAACAGATCGAAGCTATTTAGAACCAGAAACTTGGATGACGAAGTTGGAAGAACACAAGGAGACTCATAGAATATTGAAGCACCTACCCAATATAAAGAAGAAGTATTTCCCCTGAATCCTAGGAAGGAATATCAAAAGTGCGAAGTTACTATGCTAAAAGAAGATAAGAATCAAAATGGGAAGAGGAATACTAAGACGAAGCTCACTGGGAGAAAGGCTAGAAATCTTAGTAAGAAGAGAGCCAAGATCAAAAAGTTACAGAAGGTCTTAGAGGGAACTTTGCAGAAGGAAAAATTGCAAAACTGGAACTTCGCCGAGATATCTGAACAACACCACATGGCACTTCACCATAACAAATCAATATAGTCGTTGGAAACAGTATAACTGTTAGACTGACACCTCAAATGGGTAGAAAGGAATTTACGGTCAGACAACTCACCATCAGACCATTGGGACTACGTTGTAACGGACAAAACTGAGTTAATGGAGGCTTCTCGCCCATTTGAGAGATCCGTTGCCTCATTATCTATTTATTCAGTTGAGCCTTGCACCGAGAAAATTTTTTCTAACCATGAATCTTAGCCCGCAGATTAGTTGATTCCACACAGTGATCATCGTGCTATCACCATCCGTCCCGTTGCATTGACTAGTTACTCTTCAAACACGAGAGATTCACCCACGAGCGCGTATGTACAAACAACTTAGCGCAGTCGAAGAGTCTGTGAAGGAGGTACTCATTGACCTCATGACTGAAAGAGTAATGTCTAAAAGAGTAATTTCTGTGGGTGTACAAACATCGTTGACGAGAGGAGTGCAAGCCTCTCCATTGACTGTTCACGGATCTGGGCCATCCCGACCAACAATAGAGAAGAGAACCAAGCACATAGATGACCTAGAAAATGCGAAGCTGATCCCGACCATACTGCCTGACTACATCCCACCTCTGGCCGACGTGGTGAGTCGAGATAGTGTGCCAAGAGATTTTGAGTACACCATGGTTACTGCGTACCTCCCGAAGGGGATACATGCAGTGAGAGAACAACAGGACAAGATCGCAGTGTTGAAGTTGAACAACTTCAACCTTGGATATCGCAGGAACCATAGCATGCTCACCCCATACAAATACTTGAACAAGACGAAGGGGAAGAATTCAAAGATAATCCCCTAGCCATGGACGATGAACCTCGCGCAGTCCACCCTATTGAATGTAATGAAAATCCCACACTTCGGAAGGCACCAAGAATTTAACGCCTGTGTCAAGATACTACTTTCATGTTACCATGGCATCTACTTATGGCTTGACTGCCATATCACAGTCGATCCGATGCTGATCCATAGGATCACAGGATTAAGTATGAAAGGACTTGATCCGCAGGACTTATATCTAGAAAAAGCCATAGATTGCACACTAGAACAAAATATCAAGGATACATATGATGATGTTGAGAAGGGGATGCGGGGATACAAGGTATCTTCCATCCAGAATGGAATAATGTGCCTAGCATGCCAATTAATTGCAGGAAATCTAGTAAGGAAGAACTGACCCACACAGGTCATAGGCTTTGTCATTGACCTTGCACGAAAGTGCGTGGAAGGTCTAGAGATGAGTTGGGCGAAGTACCTAGTTAATCAACTTGAATTGTACTACTGCGAAGCATAGGATCAGGGCTATAAATTCCATTTTAGCTGGATCCTGATCCTCATTGTGTTTATTTCTTTGGAAATGCCAGAAGGTGCGACCTTCCTGGACATCGAGCCATTCGAGCCACTTGCTGCAAAGTTCACCACGCTCTGGTACTCGGGCGATATGGGGAAGCAGTGGAAGTTGAACGCAATTTTTCATACATTTTACCTCTAGCTAAAGAGATCCATCGAAGCTAAACCTCGCATGACTCTGAACACCCTACAACGCTTTAGACCCCTCATGAAGTTCTGCACATTTCGACACTTCATCAACATTACAATGCAAGCAGATGAGCATAAGGAGGAGCTTCAGTCATACTACAAGATTAGGGAAGAGGACCTTGAGGAGATCACTAAAGACTGGTCAACATACCTCCTTATTCATGCAGACCCTGCAGAGATGTCTGAACCTGACAACCCAAAGACCACACACAAATAACATGATACACCCAGACCCAGCAGAAGGAAGAAGACCAAAGAGGTCCAAAACTTAAGAAGAGCCTCATAAAAGACTTCCTCAATATCACCTGGCTGAGGGGGTGATGACGAAGTGGAAGAAATAAATGGCAAGGAAGATGAGAAAAAGAAAAGTGAAGTAAAACTGCCTAGAGATGAGACTGATCCCTTAAAGAAGAGGAAGGTTTCTCCCCCAAAACCCTCTTCCTGGAAGAAATCCAGAGCCACCTTGACCAAGATGCAGACTGTACACACTACTGATGATTTTGACTTCATCATTGCAGCTGTAAATGACACCTCATAGGAAACCTTGGAGAAACAAGAAGCCAAGCAAGAGGAAATGTACGATAGGATTGAGGTCAAACTCTGAGGGTTATAGAAGGCCCTTCATTCCAGCTACACAATGTTCGCTACAAGCCTGCCATCGGAAGAACCTGAGTTGGGAGATGAGCCAACCCAACTCTGCCAACTAGCTGATGCAGGCGAATCTTGCCTTCATTGCACACAAGAAGAAATAGAACAAGCCACCTAGGCCTTGAAGCAAGTGAAAGGAGTGCTCGTAGAAAAACATCGAGTTGCAGAGCAGGAGAAGGTTTCTCTCCAGGCAAAATTGGAAGAGGAGAAAACACAGATTCAAAAAGAAAAAGAACAATTGCTCGCAGAGAAACTCAAAGTGAAAGAAGCATTCAATAGAGCACTCTTCTCTATGAAAATCTTAGAGCCACAGATAGAAGACTGAGTCACACATCAAGTAGATCAACTTGCGGAAGCTATCCAACAACTACAACAAAGAATAGAAGACTTAGAGCTCTGCATAGTGCCCGACACTCTGCAGGATGTAAGGGATCAAAGAGAAACAACTGCCAGGAGTACAGTTGAGAGAATAAATGCCCTTGCCATGGAATGCAAGAATCTAAGTGATCGCAGTGCCCAGATGTATGAGAAACTCACTAAGAATCCAAAACTAAATGCATCGGAGTCACAACTCCAAGAGGCAAAGTATCAAGCAGAAACAATATAGGTGCAGTTGAATCCCCTATCAGCTGTTGAAAGAATGAAGCAATCCTAAGAGTAGTGCAGTGCCCAGCAGCAGGTCCAAACCATTCAAAGAAAAGTTATGGAAGTGACTTAGAGGCTCCAACCTGTATAGGATGAGGCTTACCAACTGTTCACAGAGATCGAAGGATGAGGAGCAGAACTGGAGCAAGTCATCACTGCAGTTGAACAATGCCTAGAGGGACCTGCCAATGAAGCAATCATACAAGAGTTAGCTGAACAAGAGGCTACGACACAACAACAAGTCAAAGCAGCTCGAGCCAAGCTCGAGGATTTTGAAACATAGATACCTAGATTAGAGTGACTTGGGACGAGTCATAGGTGAGTGTTGGGGGCATGTTGTCCCTTGACCAAGTTTTGAGGATCCTTGGTCATGTTTGACCTATTTTTTGGACTTCGACAGGATATTGAAGGTGGAGCTCAAGACGAAGTAGAGATCGCAGGATATCAGCCCCTTTTTAGGACTTTTTGGGTTTTGGGCTTATGTAACAGGTATGGGAATGTCGGCCCATGGGTTTACCCATGTTTAGGCCCGATTTTGTACTATATAAATAAAGTAGCTAGGCGATGTAAGAAAGAGAAGAAAAGGGGGGATGCTAAGTGATAAAGTTCGATCTATGTGATGGAAGGACTATAATAGATCTGTGCATGCTGTCTAAAACTTGCAAGGCTTAGTGAAAGTGAATGTAAGAGATAGTGAAGAGAATTTGTGCTATAACCTAGGGAAGGAGGATCTAGTGGAGAGTGTGCAGATCTCCTGTCCTCTGCGAAGTTGATCTTAAGGCTCCATGCATGTAAGAATATTAAAAGAAGCTAATAAAGAAGAAAAAGAGTTGGTGGACGTAGCCCCAGGGTGGGGGTGAATCGCGTACATGCTGTGTTGCTTTGCTTTGTGCGATGTATTAATGTGTTTATATGTTTACTTACTTAGTGCTTTGATATAGATGAATGGTAGATAGATATGTTAATGCTATGTACTTAATAGTAGGGATGAATACTAGATCTGGCCTATATGGATGTGCTTAGTGCTTGAATATAGTAGATCTGGTTGAATACTACAATGCTCTGTAATTAGGGTTTAACTGCACTGTAAACTAAGACAGAATATTGATGAACTATAATTGCTAAGTTCCCTGTTAAGGTGTTACAGTCACAGATTTGTGTCCCAGCTAAGGTTGCAGACACTAGAGTCCTGCAACCACCCCTACCTCTACCTTGGGTGAGACTGTTGGCAAATATTTAACAGACAGTTAACAGACAGCGAATGCTTGTCATTGATGGCAATAGTGAAAATGACATGAGAACAACAAGTTTGTAATTGACAGGAAAACAGAAGATAAGTACAGAGAGGTGAATGATCGAAAGCAGTGAAAGATCGAAGGCAACGAATGATCGAAAGCAGCGCATGAGCGAAAGTTTGAGAAGAAGAATCTCTGATCGTTGAAGAGGGAGACAAATCTCAGCCGTCAGATCCGAGCACAGGGTCCAACCACCGTTGGATCAAGGAGAAACTGCACGGTCTTTAAAGAGCAAGGAGAAGAGGGCGTAATCGCAATATGAAAAATCGCGATGAAATCTGAGCCTTCAGATCTAGCTTTGATATGGACCATTGATTTTCTTCATGGAGTATCGGGGATAGGGACTTTGAAGTGACAAAAACACTTGACAACAAGAATGCTGAAATCGTGATATGAGAATTCACGATTTAATCACAACCGTTAAGTTAAGAAGTGATCTGGACCATTGATTTTCTTCATGGAGTATCGGGGATCGAGACTTTGAAGTGAAAAAAACACTTGACAACAAGAATTCCGAAATCGTGATATGCGATATGGCGATTCAATCACAACCGTTAAATCAAGCTTGGATCTGGACCGTAGATGTAACTCATATCGAAGTTTCGGGGATCATGACATCAAGAGGAATAGAAAACAAGGCAACAAAAATGCCAAAATCGCGATATGCGATATCGCGATTCAATCGCAGCCATTAAATCGAGAATGAATCTAGACCGTTGATTATAGTTAGTGTCGGAGTTTCACGAATCGCGATATCAAGAGGAAAAGAAACAAATGCAACAGGAATCCCGATTTCGCGATATGCGATATCGCAAATCAATTGTATCCATTGAGTCAAGATCATACCTGGACCGTTGATCTAACTCCGTGTCGGAGTTTCGCGAATCGCGACTCCAAAAGGAAAAGAAACAAGTGCAACAGGAATCCTGATTTTGCGATATGCGATATCGCGATTCAATCGCAGCCGTCAAGACAAGATCCGATTTGGATCGTTGATCTAATCCCTTATCGGAGTTTCGCGAATCGCGATATGGAGAGGCAGAAGAAACTATGCAACATTTACGAAATTGTGATAGGCGAAATTGCAATGTAACAGCAACCGTCAGATCAAGAAGTGATATGGACCATTGATTCGACTTCTTTACTGAATGTCGAGAATCGGGAATTCGAGTTGACGAAAACACCGATCGTCCAGAGTGTCGAAATCGCGATGAGTAATATCTCGACTTAATATGAACCGTCAGATCTAGATATAATCTGGATCGTTGATCTGATTTCATTATGGAATTTCGCAGATCAGGATTTGGAGGTGACAGGAACATTGAACATAAGGAATTACGAATTCGCGATATGCGAAATTGCGAAAGCGCCTTTCACATAAAGCCTTGGTCACAGCCCTTGGTCATGGGAAGAGAAGGAGTCAGTCCAGATAAACTCCAATTCGGAGTTTCAGAGAGCGCGATGTGAAAGTGTCGAGAAACTTGGGCAAAGGAATGCCGAAATGCCGAAAGCCGAATTAAAGGAAAGATTTATAAAAGTCATCCTACGGTGCGGATAAGACTTGAATGAGATCTAAGGGTTACTGTTTCTTCACACACAGGTAACTCATCAGTTACGATTCTGCTAAACAAAACAGATTCTTGATTGCGAATCAGTTATCATTTCAGTTGCTAAGACATGTGTCCTTGGTCTACCTATTGGAAGGTGAAGTGGAACCGTCAAGGTTGTGTGTATAAAAGAAAATGAGAGAGACGAAATTAGGTTGGTTGTTCTGGATGAAAAAGAACGAAACAGTAAGAAAGGAGACATGAGAAGATGCGTAGTATGAAATTTTAACAGATGTACAGAGTGAGATGAAATGTAGAGCAGAAGCAGAGCAGAACGACAGGCAGAGTAGAAGTAGAGAAGAATGACAGAAAGAGTAGAAAAAGAGCAGAATGACAGAAGAATGTGATGCAGAGCAGACCTGCTAAATAGACAGAGGAAGAGAAGAATTGCAGAACAATTTGTTGAAGATCAGATTTACAGAACAGAGAAAGAATGGTAAGAAGTGATTTATCTGCATAAATTGTCTATGTATTTATCCTTTCATATTTCAGGGAGGTTGGGAGGTGCTCGG
>ML777980.1:35564-50021 GCA_009831015.1 Picea engelmannii
GAATATCCCCACTTTCGGGGATGTACATCCTTCCTCGATATCTTAATAGTTTGTCTGCTTCCAAACTATATCCTTCATACTTTGGATCCGATTGCCTCCCACTCTGGAGGTTTGAAGTAACCTTTAAATACCAACTGTCCCCAAGGAGTTGCATCAACACACGTTCCCTCAGATTGACTTTTAAGGGTACCAAGGAGAAGACACGTGGCCTCCTACTCAAGGCATCTGCGACCATATTCTCTTTTCCCTTGATATATGAAATACCAAAATCATACTCACTCATGAACCCACTCCATCGCCTTTTCCTGGCATTCATATCCCTTTGAGTGAAGAGATGTTTTAAACTTTGATGGTCCGTTTTGAGCTCAAATTTTCGCCCTACTAGATAGTGCCTCCAAAGTTTCAGAGCTAGCATTACAGCTTCCAACTCTAATTCATGAGTAACATAAATCTCTTTGTGTTTCTTCAACTTCCTTGATGCATAAGCTATCACTCCTCCATCCTGCATTATCACGGCCCCCAACCCTTTCTTCGAGGCATCCGTGCAGACTATGAAGTCCTTTTCCATATCCAACACTCGTAGAATTGGCGCACTAGTTAGTAACCTTTTAAGCTCGATGAATGCACTATCACATTCTTCTGTCCATTCATACCTGACCCCCTTGCGCTGCAAAGTGGTGATGTGTTTTTCTATTTTAGATAACCCTTCCACAAATCTACGATAATAACCTGCTAGCCCCATGAATCTTCTTACCGCATGAGCATTTTTCGGCACTGGCCACTCCATAATGGCCTTTACCTTTTCTGGGTCCACGAAGATTCCTTCCCCAGAAATGATATGACCTAAATAGTGAATTTCTTTCTAGAAGAAGAAGCACTTCGACAACTTCCCATATAATTTGTTCTCTCTAAGGCAGGACAACACCACTCGCAAGTGTTCCTCATGCTCTCTTTCGTTCTTGGAATAGATGAGGATATCATCTAAAAAGACTTGTACAAAGCGGTCTAAGTACTTTCGGAATACACCATTCATGAGGCTCATGAATACTGCTGGCACATTGGTTAATCCGAAAGGTTCTACAATGAACTCATAATGCCCAAACCGAGTTCGAAAGGTAGTTTTAGGAATATCTCCTTCCTTAATCCTTAACTGGTGATACCCTGATCGCAAATCAATTTTTGAGAATACCACTGCTCCTTTCATTTGATCAAAGAGATCATCTATCCATGGAATTGGGTACCTATTTTTCACTGTATCACAGTTCAAGTCCCTGTAATCTATACAGAGTCGTAAGGAACCATCCTTTTTCTTCACAAAAATTACTGGTGCACCCCAAGGTGAGACACTAGGCCTTATTAGCCCTAAGTCGAGTAGCTCTTCAACTGCATTTGCAACTCACAAAGTTCTAGCGCTGTCATCCTATACAGAGTCTTGTAAATTGGTTCTGCACCAGGTTTTAGCTCAATAGTAAAATCAAGCTCCCTCTCAGGAGGTAACCCTGGCAACTCGCTTAGAAAAAAATCTTTAAACTCTGGCAATACTAGGTATTGATCCAAGGAGGGTCCTTTCCTTTCATTCACTGCTTCCACTACATACATTTGACACCCTTTCCTCATGCACCACTTAACCTTCATATTTTATATAAAGCATAGAGACACCCATCTCCGTACACCGTGGATCTCTACCGGCCTTCCTTCATCGTCAATAGAAAGAACCCTTTTTGCGAAACAGCCTACCATAGCTCGATGTGATTCTGACCAATCCATTCCAATGATTAGGTCATACGTCCCGAGAGAAGTGATGTATACCTTCAACCTAGTAGTACACACTCCCAGGTCTACTAGACAATTATTAACGCTAGGTCCTACCGCTTGTTTTTCCCCTGAAGCCATCTCGACTTGTTTAAAGTCGTCGTGCTCGTAGTCTACCAACCCACTCTTTTCTAATGCAGATGGTGAAATGAAACTATCTGTAGCACTAGAATCAAATAAAATTTTAACATTTATATGATTTAGCGTACCTGATGATTCCACCACCGTGGATTGATGTTCTGCCTAGCAATTATTAATGACCGCATAAATCTAGTGGCTGCCACTTGCTCTTCCCATCGGGGCCTTTCCTTATCTATGCACAAATCCTGATTGTAACTCTGGGAAGTCATGCTGGTAATGGGGTCCTCCACACCCCCAACACATAACATGAGATGGAACCTGGGCACTGCTCTGTGACGATCTCTGAAATGAGTTCCTTCCCCTGGAACCCCTGCCCCTATTCGCTGGTCCCTGAGATGGTCGTAGACCTTCCTGCATCGTTGGTGATGAATGAGATGCTGCACTCACTGCCATTGAAATACCTGTGGTGACTGTCCTTGGTGTGACTCTATTACCATATGGAGGTGGCTTGGAGCTCCCTCCCCTGGAGAATGTCCTAGGGGCCTTCCCCACGAATCCAGGATGATGCAGAAATTTCGACTTCATACCTCCATTTAGGTTCATGTGTTCCTCATCATAACGTGCATTTTCGACTGCTTCCACTACTGAAGACGGTTTCCACATCTGTACCATGGACCTTATCTTAGGGTTTAGCCCATAGATAAAGCGTTCTGCCTGTCGTTGATCATTATCCATGTATGAAACATATTTCACCAATTCCATGAACCTAATCTCATACTCTTCCACGATCTTGTTTCCCTGTACTAGAGCATGAAATGCTCCCACTTGCTGTTCCTCGTAGTAAGTTGGTAGATATTTCCTTCGGAACCTTTCCTCAAAAATTTCCCAAGAGACGGTGTCTGGGGTAAGGTGCAACTGCCTCTCCAGGTTGCCCCACCAATTCAAGGCACTGTCTCTCAACTGAAAAATTGCTATCTTCACCTTTGATGTGGACGCATAGTCTCTTAAGGTGAAACACCTTGTCATGCGTTCCAACCATGCCTCTGCATGTTCACTGGCATGACCCTAAACAAACTCTAGGAGTTTGATCTTCTGCAATTCTCTAGTGATGTCTTCGGGTGGAGGCGCTCCCCCTGAATCCCTCTATGCTTCAGGATTACCCACTCCAGATGGTGGGGGATCCACTTCGATCCCTACTGGCTTATACCCCTTTAAAGTCTCATTTATGGCCTCCAAAGAGCGTAGAATGAGGGCTAATTCAGGCAATGGTGGTGGCGGCGTTGGCGGTCCCTGCGTCGATTCCCCTCTGCCTCAATTTCATCAAGTCCTGACCATCCTGTATAATTGAATCTGCATCGACCAAAAGTTTGTCAGGGTGAGTCTAGGACAATTCACATTTGCGCAACTTAAACTCGAAAACAGGGTTAGGCGTAAGTTTTTTTTACTTGTCTGTAAACAAACGTTAGTGTCTTTAGGGGAAGTGGCTAGGTCAGGGTCGAAAGCCTCTAAGCTCGATGTTTTCACCTAAGGAAACTATTGACTCTCTTGCATGTGATCAACACATTTAACCTATCATTACTATCATGGCGCAATGGTGTACGGTCTTTGGTGAAATCTCTATACTCGATGGATAGGTCGCCAGTTCAAAACTCGTCTACTCCAACAGAAATTTAATCAATTTTTTTTGTATCCTAATGTCATGTTTTAACATAATTTATCATTAACACTAAATGCTTACTTAGTTAATTATCCATTCTATTTTATTAGTCACTAATAGACTACTTTAATTTTGTTTTAAGCAAAATTTAAATATATAATTAAAGCTTAACTAAATTTTATTATTAACTTAAAGCTTAAACTTAATTAAACCTTAAACCCTGTTTAAACTAAATAATTTTTTTTTTTTTGGGATTTTATTAAATAAATTTTATTTTATTAAATAATTAGAATTTAAACTAAATAAGCATTTAAAATCTAAATTTAATAAAAATAAAATAAAATAATGATGAATTAATATATATATATATAAATTTTTTTTTACAATAATCAAAATAAAAAAAAAATAAAAAAAAAATTAAACAATAAAAAAAATCAAAATAATAAAAAAAATAAGGTGTGGGCACGCATGAAGCCCGCATGCCCTGCCCTCGCTTCCTCCATCGCCTTCCTTATCTAAACCCTAACCCTCATTTTCCCCCTCTTATTTTTTTTTTGTGAGGTCCCTGGCTACACGGTCGGCCGCCATGGTCGTTCTGGTTGTCGCGCTGAGTTGGTGCGCTGGGATGTGGGTTTGGTGGCTTATCTGTTTTCTTGTTTGTTTGCTTTGGTGGCTTATATTTTGGTGGTGTGTTTGAAATGAATATCCCCATCAGAGGTGACTTCTGTTTGTTTGCTTGCGGGCTCCTCCCTTGTTTGGATGCGTAGTGCGCTCCTTTGTGTCCCTTGCTGGTTCCTCCCTTGATCGATTTTGCAAAGGCCTGCGGGCTGCAACTATGCCCTCACGGGATCCTCCTTGGCGCTTGGTCTCGGTCTTGAGCATTGTATTGTATGTTGTTTCTTGACTTGGTGCTCATCTGGTCTTGCACGTTGGCTTGTGATGTGTTGCGTTGTTCGATGCTTGTGACTTGCTAGTGATGCGTAGGGAAACCAATCTCTATGGCTTCGTGCTCAATCTCGGAGTTGGGCTTAGATTTGGTATTTGACTTGTGATGGGTAGCATGTGTAACTTGCGGCTTGGTAGTCTTACAGGTTCGTCTTAATGCACATAAAATGGGCCTATGGGCTCTTCTCTTGGCACCTTGTGTATTGGTGTTGGCTTGTCTTTTGGTTCCTTGCCCACCTTTTCTTTATTAAAAGCATTGTTTCTCTTTTTTGCTTGGTTTTGAAAGTATAAAAAGGGTGAAAGCCAAAGAATCCTAGCCTTTGTTCTTACCTCGACATACCCTTTTGGTCGGTTCCCATTCGTGTGATTCTTTTCCTCCATTCAAACGAAACCCTATCTGCTGCGGATGACCGCCCAGGAACTATACGTCGATTCCTTCTGCCAAGTCCTAGCTGTTTCCTCCTACTCTGTACTTAGGCTCGAAAGGAGAAATCTATCAGCTTGGAACTGCTCGGATCGCTCGACCTCCTTCGTGACTTAGTGCTCAGTATTGGGTGCTTGAAAGTGGTGCGGGAGTGTATGGTTTGGTGGTTAGGGCTCTTCTCAAACTCTACGCCCAGGTTTATGCGTGATGCGTGGACTTGTGGGGCCTTTGGGCTTCTTGGAGGTCATGAGTTTCAATTTGATTTTCTCACTATTGTAGCTGGTGGTCATGACGAACGCATGGCCTGGTAAGGGTTCGACCATCTTTGGTGTTTTGTTTTTGGGTTTTATACCCTTGTCTTGTTATATATATATAATACTATTTCTGTTAAAACCACTATTTCTTCGTTTATAAGTTTTATTGAATGAATGTAGTTATAGGGAAAACCCTTTAGACTCAGAACATTTGTGTAAATCCCAAACAAGTGCCTCCCACAATATTTCCGTAGCTTCCCCGACTCTTAACCTTGCTTTGAATCTCTTCCCGCACACAGGTTTCCTCTGCACCCTGCTCGAAACATGGTTGTAACCTTTTGAAGAAGGCAACCATTTGCATGGGCGTCTCTCCCTGGGAGTGGCCATGTCCATGGCAACACAACCGTGTGCCATTCGTCTCACATGGAAGATCCCTTCACAGTGATATACAAAATAGTATATAAACTATCAACCCTTTTTATTTACTATTTTATCTCTTAACTCTCATTTGGTTTAGTTTTAATTTTTAATTTTTATTGTTTGTTTAAATTCTCATTTTTGATATAATAATGTAATTCCTGTTTTGTTGTATAATTTTATAACGTCTAGGTTCTTATTGATCTCTTTTTCTTTCTCCATTTAATTATATATATATAACTCAAAAAAAATGTTTTATCTCTCTATATTCTATTTATTTCCTTTATAGAAGAAATTAAATCTTAGGTTTATTTTTGTATATATATTAAATTCTGTTATCCTTTTATTTTTTTCAAGTTAAAGACCCTCACCTTCTTAGTTCTATGATTGGTTGTATGCAAGGACTCTTATAGATAATCAAATGGTTTGAGCAAGTTGACATGTGGCTACTACAGGTGTAGGATCTCTTTTTCAGGATTCATCTAAGGGGTTCTCTTAGGGTTTATGAGTCACTTGTTATTTTCTAGGGTTTTAGGTGTCATTTTTTTTCTTTTTGCATTATTTTTGCATTATTCCTAGCCTTTAAGGCTGTAAATTAAGGGCTTCAAGTGTTGTAATTAAAGGGTTTTAGGTTGCATGCCCAGGTTTTCAAGGTTGTTTACAAGACACATAACATAGCTTTCCATCACGATGATGGGTGGGTAGGTAGGCCCATGGCCCCATATTTTAAACTGGGGCTTTGATACCATGTGTAAGGTCTCTTCCAATAGAGCCTTATAAAAACACAAATTAAAATAGAGAAATGCTATCCTAACTTTTGACCATTCATTATTCATCATAATAAACCACATATTCAACATATAACCATTCATAACCATTCAACATAATTAAAATTTATGAGCAGATAATAATAAATTACATAACTAGGATGAAATACATACCTATAACTGATGCTACTGTTGTTCTTGAACTCTGCCCGATTCTCTGCCAAAACTGACTAACCTCCCAACCAGCTAGGAACAAAGCCTCTCCGGCTCCCTAGCTCAAGGATTCCTACCCCCCGAGCCCAAAACTCCCAGCAACAGGTGCCCTCTGTCTCAGTCCACCAAACTCCAACAAGTTACTCAAGCCAAAACCAGTCGGCAAGCTACTCTAGCCCCAAACCAACAATTCAGTCCTCCCCTCTCTCAAAATGATGCTTACTCCCCAAAATCCAAAAGTCCCCTCTCGAATGTTTTTTCCTCCTCTTATCCTCCTTTCCCCCTCTCTCATTCACCACCTTCTCCCTTTCATTAAGACTCACCCACCTTTATCCCTCCATTCAATGCCAACCACCTTATCCCCTTCTCCTTAATGGTTCCATCATTCGATACAAAATAATAATTAATAATTTATTAATATCTCCAACATAAAATTTAATAATTTATTAAACTAATATCCCTTAAACCAATATTTAATTATGATAATTTAATTAATTAAACTGATATTCATTCAACAAATATTTAATCAGGACAATTAATTAATTAAACTAATATACTTTAAACAAATATTTAACTATGGAAATTAATTATTTAACTAGGGTTGTTACATATTGTGCCTAAGAATAATGGTAAATGGAGACTGTCTGTGGACTATAAAGCCCTGAATAAGGCCACACAAAAGGATCATTTCCCTCTGCCATTTATTGATCAGGTTCTAGATAACCTATCCTGGAAAAAGTTTTTCTCTTTCCTAGATGGATTTAGTGGCTATAACCAGATAACAATTTCTCCACAAGATCAAGATAAGATCACCTTTACCATCCCTTGGGGTACATTTCCCTACAAGGTTCTCCCATTTTGCTTGTGTAATGCACCAACCACTTTCTAGAGAGCTGTAATTGGCATTTTCTTTGATATGGTGAATGACTATATGGAAATATTCATGGATGACTTTACACCTTATGGTACTGATTTCGATGAAGCTTTAGCTAATCTAGAAAAAGTACTCAAAAGATGCATACAGTCTCATCTTTCTCTAAGTACAGAAAAGTTTCATATGATGATGAGCGAAGGTGTGGTGCTAGGACACTTCATTTCTTATGCAGGAATTTAGGTAGACCCAACCAAAATCCAGGTAATTTTGTACATTCCAACTCCATCAACTCCGAAAGAGGTAAGAAGCTTTTTAGGGCATGCTGGATATTACAGGAGATTCATTAAATTTTTTTCCAAAATTGCCTCTCCCTTATTTTGTCTATTGAAAAAATATGTTGACTTTAGTTGGACTGACAAATGCGAATTGTCTTTTGCATATTTGAAACATAAATTGTCCACAACTCCCATTTTGAGAGGGCCCAATTGGGCTCTGCCATTTCACATTTCTTCAGATGCCTCAGATACTGCAATTGGTGCACTTCTAGGGAAATAGGAGGACAAAGATCCCTATGCCATCTACTATATTAGCAAGAAAATGGCTCCTGCTGAGTTAAATTATACAGTTACAAAAAAATATTTTTTGGCAGTAGTTTATGCTATCAATAAATTTAGGCATCATCTCACTGGTTATTCTACTTTTATTCATACTGATCATTCAATAATTAAATATTTAATGAATAAAGCTATTACTAATGCCCGAGTAACAAGATGGTTGTTACTACTACAAGAATTTGACATCACTATAGTAGATAGACCAGGAAAAAAAAAACATGGTTGTTGATTTTCTCTCAATATTAAATATAAATAATGACAATTCACCTGTAGATGATTCCTTTCTAGATGAACATTTGTTTGCAGTATCTGCTCACTCACCTTGGTATGCAAACATTGCTAATTATTTGGTTGCAGGGAAGGTATCTCCACATCTATATCCCCAAGAAAGAAGGAAGATTATTCAGAAGAGTGCTCGGTATAGTTGGATAGGGGGATACCTTTTCTATACAAGCCTGGATCAAGAAATCAAGAGATGTGTGAGAGATGATGAAGTTTATGATCTGATTAAATCTTTCCATGATGGCCCTTGTGGGGGTCATTTTGCTGATAAAAGGACTGGGCATAAAATTTTGAGGATGGGTTATTTTTGGCCCACAATATTTCAAGATGCCAGGAAGTATGTCCAAGCCCGTGATAGTTGCTAGGGAATGGGTTAGCCAAATCATAGGGATGGGATGCCTCTCTAGCCTCAAGTGGTTTTAGAGCCTTTTGAGAAATGGGCCATGGATTTTGTAGGGCCCATTAACCCACCTTCTAATTAGAAAGTATATATATTGGTCTACACAGATTACATGACCAAGTGGGTAGAGGCAAAAGGACTCATCAGGGCCTTAGAAGAAGTTGTCTTAGAATTTTTGTTTGAAGATATCTTTGTTAGGTTTGGAGTTCCCAGAGAGTTAGTAACTGATGGGGGACCACCTTTCACATCACATAAGTTTGAATCCCTACTCAGTAAATATCATGTTTTGCATAGAACAACTTCTCCATACCATCCCCAAGGTAATGGGCAGGTGGAAAGTAAAAACAAAGTCATAGAAGCTATTCTTACTAACAAAGCGAGGGAACATCGTAGGGATTGGTCTGACAGATTGCATGAATATCTATGGGCTTATCGAACCACTTGGAGGAACACAACTGGTTTTTCTCCTTATGAACTGGTATATGGGAAGAGCCCTGTTTTTCCCATTGAGTTCGAAATCAAAACCCTAAGAACTTCATCAACAGTCAATCTAGACTTGACTATGGCACAGAAGGCCAGACTGAAACAACTAAATGAGCTGGATGAGAAGCGTTTGGATGCTATTCATCAAACCACAATGATTCAACAACAAAGAAGCAAGTGGCATGAATGAGTCATCAAGAAGACGTTATTCAAAAAGGGAGATTGGGCTCTGTTGTATGATTCACACTTTAAATAATTTCAGGGTAAGCTGCGTACAAGATGGCTAGTACCTTACGAGGTAGACACTATTTTTCCCAATGGGACAGTCAGGTTGATCACTATTGATGGATCCAATACATAGTTACTTGCAAATGGTCATCGCTTTCACCTGCATCAACGTCCACTTGCCAAGACAGAATTTACATCCAGATGTACAACTGATACAAGTTATCAATTTTTAAAGGGAAAGGAGCTTGCTCCTTCCCCTTCTAAACCTTAGAACTTTTTGCTTTTCAATAAAATGTTGTATATAAATAAACTCTACGAATTTGAATTTCTTTGTTTTTGCTTCAAAATTTTTATGCTGCTTTAATAAATTCAGCCTAGAAGGGTATCCGGCAGTTACTTGTGTGTAGATGGATTGATGAACAACAAGGTATATTACAGCGGAAGGATCCAAAGTATTAGTTTCTGGAAGTTGAAAAACTTACTAAAAACTAAGTGATTCTGTGTTCGACCGGGTTACATGCTGTTACACCTCTTTCCGACAAAATGGTCAGTTTACATGCTGTTACACCATCTTCCTGACTATTTTGTCTTACATGCTGTTACACTCTTTTTCAAAAAATTGGTCGATTCACATGCTGTTACACCTAATTCCACTATTCTGGTCAAAATACATGCTGATACACCTACCACTGTTATTCCTTTTCGCTATTTTACATGCCACTTTACCCATTTTTTTTCTGCATTTCTGCCACTTTTCCATGCTGATACTCCATCAATATTTCCCGCTCTTCTATCTTTCCATGTTGAAAGAATGCTATTTTGTCATTTTCGCTGCTATCTTTTCCACTCTCTTTGTCAGAAAAGGCCGCTTCATCATTACTTGACTCCACATCCGCATATTTCCAGCTAGACAACCAAAGAAGGACTCCACCTCTGCTCCACTTGTCATATCATAATTTCTCATGTTCCAGAGCCATCTCTCATCATTACAGCTATTCCACGTGGATCAGATGGCAGTTGGATAGTGTGGTTACTCCGACAGATCGGTTTGTGTGGTAAGTTATGAGGTACATGACTAATCTTACGTGTCAAAGTAATGTAGATATGGAAGAAAGATTTAATGCTTACCTACAAGCTGTCCTAAATTCATTGCACCATGAGCCAATCAGATTAGTTTGGGGGGGGGGAAGAAAATTTCAGCCATCAAAATCCCATTTTATATGCACCTCCGCCACCTTTCGACCACGCTTATTTTTACTGAGACACCGTGTTCTTTCTGCAATCCTCGTTCAAACTTGTTGTGTCTCTGGTTTAGGTGTTGGTATCTCTTCCTTTTTTCCTGTTTAGATTCTAAAATGACGTCATGGGAGGATCAGCTGTGACATATGAACCAGAAAATTTGGACACACTACTACTATACCTAGATGTTTACGAAAAATTCCTGCAGGCTGGATGGATTTCTTATTTTGAAAAGATGCTGGGGTTTAATGAAGAAGAGGTATTGGAGTTCAGTCAAAATCTCACAGAGGGGTATTCGATGGTGCACGGGGTGAGGATTCCAGTGACAGAGGAAACCGTGGCTGCTGTGATAGGGTTTCTGACCACAGGAACAAGGTGTTTTATCAGAAAAGTGCATCTTCCCGAAGCACAGAAGGGTTTTCTCATGGGCTAAGGTGCATATGTAAGTTCCTTACCAAAACCATTGGGGAAAGTATCAAAATTTGTAAAAAGGTACATTACATGCGAAGGAAGTTATCGAGTAGTTTATTTTTTTGATTTTATCCTACTGTCACATTTAATACATCAGAAGCTAATAAACATCCCTTATTTCCTTCTTTATTCCTTGCATAATATGGCTCACTTTGTCAAGAAATCAAAGAATCCCAAGAATTGTCTTTCCAATCACAGACTGATAGGGTTGTTGATTCGTAAAGGAATGGGAATTCCTAATGTCCCATTACCTGAAGTGGAAGAACAACCAAATCTTGTGCCTATTGTTATGGATGAACAACTAAACCCAATCCCTGGACCAAGTCATGAGCCTCAGCCCTCGACTAGACCAACAGTTAAAGCC
This sequence comes from Picea engelmannii, assembly GCA_009831015.1. NCBI lineage: Eukaryota > Viridiplantae > Streptophyta > Pinopsida > Pinales > Pinaceae > Picea > Picea engelmannii. The sequence continues at coordinate 47,090 of ML777980.1, forward strand.
CCTACTGTAACTTCCTGTAAGTCAACTCAGAGAAGAAAACACAAAACTAGAAGAAACTCTAACACCACTCAGAAAATCATCGACATAGTTGAACCAGAACAACTAAACCCTATGCCTGTAGTTGTGATTGATCTAGCAGTTGAAAACCCAATTCCTGCACCAAGTCATGAGCCTCAGCCCTCGGCAGCAAAAGATGTTGTTGAAGAACTCCATCCTACTCTTAAAGCTAAGAAAAGGAAAACCCCTGCTTCTGTCTTTACAATATCTAGGAAGAGAACTAGGTCAACAAGGTCTACTACACCAACAGTTACAACCCCTACTGTAACAACCAGTACGTCGAATTCATCTCCTATTGAACAAGACGCACCTCAAAACACCCTTGTTGCTGCAACAAAGTGTCCTAATTTTGCCAATGCTCAGACCCTGCCCGATTTTGACATCAATAATACAAACATGAGTGAGCCACAAACTGATCCTATGGAGATACATATACCAGGTTTTACCTTGTGCAAGGAACTTCAAGAAACCATTTTGTCAATTCAGGCTGAATGTAAGCAAATTGCAGCATAATCATCGGCTCCACTTGATGATTTGTGCATCACTCATTGAGTGGCGAAGTACAAATTATACAAGACCCTAGCATTCCAGATTTTCCTCCTTGTCTAGTTGTTGAAGAGAACCCTCCTTCTCCTAAAGTAAATAAAAGGAAAACCCCTTTTTTTGTCTCTACATTACCTAGGAGGAGAACTAGGTCAACGAGGTCTATTGAAGCAACAGTTGGATGGAAGAATATGGAACAATAAATACCCATTCTTCATCCATTATCCTCCGTTGATAAAAAAAGTGACTGTTACACAAGAACTAGTCCCTTCCAACAACATGAATGTGACACAAGAACTAGCCTCTTCCTAGAACTTAGCTGTTACACAAGAACCAACTGCCCAGGAAGAGACTATCCCACAAGAACCAATCATGGCAGAACTAGCTGTTACACAAGAGCTAGCTGCCCAAGAAGAGACTATTCCATAAGAACTAGTCATGCCAGAATTAGCTGTTACACAAGAACCAATTATCATGAGTGTATCTGCCACACAAGAACCAGTTACACAAAATAGTGAGGATGTGCCACTTAGTCAGCTGTTTTCTCAAATTGAGAAGAATATAAAGGATACAAAAAATTCCAAGAAAATGAAAGCCTCAAAGCAGAGTTGGCTTCCCTAAAGAAGGAATTGCAGGTTGCTCGACAGAGAAACCCAGTCGAGTTAAATTTGGATATATTAGCACTGACAACAGATGTTATGAATCAAAAGAGAGAGCACATGTGTTATGAATGTGGTAATATTTATTTTCAAGCAGGGTACAAAATAGTGAAAGTACCAGTCACTGGTCATGATGAAGAACCGACCAAATTCTCAATCAAGAAGGAATAAGTATTACATGTATGAGAACGTGTAGGCATCAGTGGATGGGACTCAGGATTTAGTTTCCCATTTTTTGGATGCCTCATTCATAGTATACACAGGCTCAAAGGTCTCAAAAGTTGTTGTTTGGAGATGGTAAGGAGCAGTGGATTCAGACTTGTAGATGAAGACTCTCATGGCAATTTTGTCTTAACAATTTGCACTGGAGGAGTCACTTCCCTGACTCAGATTCATAGTAAGTCTTGAATTTGGATTGCATGAGAACATGCAATGTCTTTAGTTGGGGGGCATGTTAGGACCCAAAAATGTCCCTTTTTCACCATACCTTTTGCTCATTCAACCTTATCATTTCTATGATAAAATGCCTAATATACTGTTTGCTAAGACCTTTTTCCCAAGGTATGAATCATTGATCTTTCTTTTGTATTCTTATTTACTTAACATGTTTGATTGGTAGCATTTCTCATATGTTACCCATGAATTCTCAACTAATGATCAAATGTGTAGATTAAAGAAAAAAAACCAAGTCTTGAAGAAACATTGCTGCTATTACACCAACTATTACAACTGTGCGCCCGTTCTGCATGCTGTTACACGACTACAACAATTGCACACCTTTTTTGGAAACTGTTACACTTGCTGCAACATACTCCCACTAATCCTAGAAGCTGTTATATAATTCAAATTTGTATCTTGAAGACAGATCCTCAGGGATGTTACACGTTTTGGCTCATGCTGGCGATCAAGATTATTTCCAGATTTTGCGAAGATAACAGATCTTTATTTCATACGAACAGCTTGAGAATCTCTGATTCTCAAGGCTGTTCTAAGTTCGTTTCAACTGAATGTCTCTGTCTTTAAATAACAAAGCTTTTGTAATCATTGGGGGTGGAAAAATATTAACTGTGGAACAGAGAGTAAAGTGAAGCATTTGTGTATCTGAACATTTTGGCAATTTAATAAAGAAAGTGATTTGAGTTTCTCCAACGTACTATAGTTCTTTCGAGTGGATTCAGTGAGAAGGAAAGGGACCACCTTCCTCACAGAATCCCCTCTATTTTGAGTTTTAGATTAACTACTTTGATTTGGATGATTTATCTGTTTAGCATTTCTAGAATACATTTGCTGTTACAGTTTAGTCCCTTTCTATTAAATGCGCATCAGTGTGTCTCATGAGAGTTAGAGTCAATTGTTGAATACTACTGGATAATTGCTTTCCCTTTTTTGCATTAGATTAAATCTCTGTTTTCAAGGAAAAGAAAATAAAAGTGTGAATTCCCTTTCTGCAATTAAGTAGACTTCCTTACATCAATTAGCACAAAACTTCGTTTTGCATGAGTAAAATAGAAAATTAGAATAGATTAGATAATCGAGGATTCTTATACACTCATCAAATTAGAGTTCAATTATGCAAGTGTGATTTCAATTCTTTAGAACTCCAGTTGTGTCAACAACTTGTGTTAGTGTTCAACTTTTCAACTCTGTTTCTTTTAGTGTTAATTTTCCTTACT
>ML777980.1:60231-95180 GCA_009831015.1 Picea engelmannii
GGTACATGGTTGAGACAAGTAGTTGATGAGTTGGTACATACATGAGGTGTATAGTTGATGATGTTGGTACATCTTGATGAGTCATAATTTATGTGTATTTGATGCATGATTGGTACATATTTGGTGCATGGTTTATTCACTCATCAATGGTACAGATTTAGGTATAGGTTAGTGCATGGTTGATGCACTTGTTTATGGTACATGTTGATTACAGGTTGTTACAGGTTGGTTGGTATATCTCACAGTGATTGTGTGATAGTGGTTCCATCATTCTACTTCTACGTCAAGGTGGTTGGATGGGGCAAGGACAGGTGGTTGTAGCCACATTTCGGTTGTAGCTATAGAACATAGGGGGTTGTAGCCAGAGAATTGGGGAGTTGGAGCTTCCCTCAGGTTGTAGCCTGAGAAACTAGAGGGTTGGATCCTCCTTCTAGTTGCAACTGAAAACAAAGGAAGTTGGTGCTTCCAATGAATGTAATTCTTAAAGACATATAAGAAAAATCATTCCGTCATTTTCTCCCGCTTTGGGTTGCCATGTAAAAACACTGGTGTACTCTGTATGTGTATGATTGCTCATTTGTTCATTGTTTATTTACTCTGTAACTATTGGATGATAATGCTACATTGATATAACACTTTCTTTTGTGGTTAAAAAGGATTGAATTACTCTATTACTGATTCAAACTCATAAATACCCCTGGGGTGTTTGTTAGCCCAAACGGTAAAACAATAAACTCATAATGTCCAAACCTCATCTTAAAGGAGATCTTAGGAATGTCTTCCTCCTTGATCCGTAATTGGTGATACCATGATCTCAAGTAGATATTTGAAAAAACCATGACACATTTCATCTGATCAAACAGATCATCAATCCTTGGCAAGGAATACTGGTTCTTGATCATTTCCTTGTTCAATTGATGGTAGTCAATGCAGAGTCTCCACAACCCATCCTTATTCCGAATGAAAATAACATGCACACCCCACAGTGACACACTTGGACATATAAGTTCTAGGTCCATCAACTCCTTTAGTTTCATTTTCAACTCCTGAACCTAGGGGTCAACATCTAATAAGGCATTCTTGCTATTGGTTTAGTTCCTAGTTTTAGGTCGATGATAAATTCCAATTCCCTCTCTGGTGGAAACCATGGTAACTCCTCTTGGAAGACATACGCAAACTCTCGCACTACCAGAAGGTTTTCTAGGCCTTCCACGATGCCATTTTCATTCAATGCAAGGATCGTGTAAAGCTTGCATCCCTTGCGCATTCTCTTCTGCAGTCGTAGGGAAGAGATGAACCTTAGGTAAAATCCATGGTTCCTACCTACAATCACCCGTCTTTGTCCCTCATCATCAACTAAACTCAACCGTTTCGTCTTAAAGTTGAGTGTCGCCTCATGCAATTCCAACCAGTCCATACCGATCACGACATCATAGGATCCTAAGATTGTGACGTACAGGTTGGCCTTCGTGAAAAAATATCCCATGTTAAGGCTACAACCCGTAAGCTTTCCTCCAATCTTCTGTTTGTCTCTTGAAGCCATTTATACAAAGCTAAATTCGTCCTGCTTGACTTCCTTTACCTTAATTATTTTTAGCACTGCACCAGAAATAAAGCTCTCTGTAGCACCTGGATCTATCAAAATACTAAGGGTCTTGTCAACGATGGTACCTAACATCTTGAGCACTGTAGAATAGTGCTCGGCCTGGCGGTTATTCACCGATGCATGAATCCAATGGGCCTTGACAAAATTTCCTATGGTAGTGGGTCCGGTTGATCTAAATGGTATGGTCCTCTCAACTAGGAAGTCACACTGGTAATGTGGTTCTCCACATGTCCAACACCCAGTCTTCGATCCAATAATTTTGGTCCCCGTAGTGGAAGTTGATGGCCCATCGACCTGAAACCTTGGTCTCTTCTGCTGAACATGCCTGAAATGTTGTTGCTGCGATCGACGCTGCTGCTGATGCTGTGGTCCTCTATAGGGAGTCCGATGCTGAGGCACTGATAATTGTGGTTTAGTGAATGTGGATCCTCTTGGAGTGCATTGATATCCTGGTGGATGTCTAGCTGGTGTCTGATACTTCTACGCACCATATGTCCCCTGTCCCGCTGGTCTCGCCGAAGTCCTCCTCTCACCCCCACTGATGAGATCCTCCTCAACTATGAGGGCCTTCTGAACAATATCATGCAAAGTTTGAGGAATCAAAATCCTCACTTTCGCATGAATGCTAACATTAAGGAAAAACATGAACTTGTTTACCTTAATCTTCTTGGTATTTAGGTGCGGAGAAGACTAAAGAAAATCTATAAAATGGGCCTCGTACTCGGGCACCGTATGACCTCCCTGTCGCAAGGCGTTGAACTCATAGAGTTGTCACTCAATGAATTCCTCAGATAAATACCTCTCCTAGAACCGCTCCTTGAACAATTCCCATGACATGTCCTCAATGACCATTGTCAATTGCGATAAGAGCGACTTCCACCATAGTAGAGTGCTCCCCTTCAGCTGAGAGACCAACATGCGAACTTTCATGTTGGAGGTATAGTCGCGAAGTGAAAATCACATAACCATATTCTCCAACCATGCCTCAGCGGCTGCACCATCCATGGTACCAAAGAACTCATGAAACTTGACCTTCTTGAGTTCACAGTGAACTCTACCAGTATCGGTCGGGGTGCGCGGTGGACCCTCAAGAGGTGCTGACACCCTGGCCTCATCTCTATCCAAACGACTGATCAGTGCCTTTGACATCCTCTGAAAGGACCTCAACAACCCAACCACATCTGCCACGAATATCTGTTCCTATCCGACAACCTGTTCTTCTCCCTGGGGGTTAGACCCCTCAGGCATGGATGCTACTGGAGGTGTCACGCCTCCTCCCTTGGCACCTCGTCTTCTGCCTTCGTGACGTCCTATAACCATGATTACCTGCACGAATAAAAATCCATTTAATTAACAACATTTTATAATCAAGTATCTAATCAATGGAAGTCATAGTGATCCCAAGTCGCGGGTCGAACCGACTCTGATACCATATGTAACGTTCCCAACCGTTACGATAACAAACGACGTGTAACAAGTGCAAATTATTATTACTTTTTATTTTTTATTTTTTTTAAAAGCGCAAGGAAGGTAATGTCATTAATACAATCAAGAATCACGACTCGATGACGAACAAAACAAATGCAATTCACGCAACACATAAACATAATGACCTAGCATACTAGCACATCATGCAGCTTGAAGTAACATATGAACATTCAATCAGACAAAGAATAAAAAAGACTACCTGCCTATCCTACCCTGCAATGGTTAGGACCTACATGACACATAAGCAATGCTCAAGCCCAGGTTCCCATCGATTTTGACCATTTAAGGTCTCAAGGATGACGACTGTTCTGAGGAGAAAGGAGGTGTCTACATACCACTCGACACAAACAAGTCCAAGAAGACTAAGCTAAATAACATCATCAAGATCATCTAGATGCAACCAACATCAAAACGACACATGAAACTTGAACTTTCACGGCGAGCGAGAACAATATCACATTCATGCGTTCCAATGAAATTTACAAAACATCAATTTCAATAATCAACATCATCATCATCGGGAAGTGCATGACCCAAAGCTAGGTTATCATACACACTCATCGATCAATGCACAGATTGATCCAATCATAAGGAATCATGCCTCCACATTGCGACAATCACAATAGTAACTAAGGCGCAAACTTAAACAATCCTAAACCTTAAATCATGACACAAAATCCAAAGTGCAAGAAGTCCAAAACTTAACTGTCATACCTTATACGAAATCTAGAAATGAGAGCACTCTAATCAATCAAGCTAAATGAGATGCAGGGTGACTATGTTCAATACATTAATTTGTGCAACAACTAGATAGATTCTTACGAGGCATTTCATGTGGTTTCCTTTTCTTACGCAATGACCTAGATGTAACTATTTAACAATTTTACCATCATAGAGACTAATCATAGCACATAGTAACCAACCACAATCTCAAAATAAACATATAACAACCTTCAAGTATCATTTATACCCTTCCAGTCCAAGGGTTTTCATAAATCAAATAAAATCAACTACCCTCTTTCCTTTACTTCTTCAGATCAATATTTAAACAAGAAAGCATAAATATTTAAAAGGTAAACTTCTATATAATTTAAAAACTGATAATAAATTAGGACTAAACAATCAATGTGAAGATTCCCAATCTTTACTCAAGGAAAAAGAATCCTTCCCTACCTTCTATCTTAAGTGAAACCCCTTAAAAATGGGAAGAATGGAATATCTTCTAGCTAATAAATATCACCACAAGTCAACATGCATAGAATTACCTTGATATTATAATATTGGTTTTATTAACACATTTTAATTCATTGAACATTACGTACACAAGGTAGAGTAAGGACAAAACTGGAGGTTTCTTCCCTCCTAACATACACCGCAGTTTAATCTCATATCCAATCAAGCATGATAAACACAAAAAATACAATGCCACAATTTGCGCAGCTGTCTACACTCTATTGTTAAACACGTCCTGACAATATTCTGGAATTGGAATTACGTACAGAGTAGAATTAATCGACCAGATCAACAAAAAGAAAAATTGCAAAGGCATTAAAAGCGAATGGTTCTGGACTACCCTATGCGCTACAAGTATAATAATAATTAAAGAGAAAACAAGTAAATAATCCTATAAGAACAAGTCATGTTGCGCTACAGGAACAAATACAAGTAATCATGATCTATTCTAGACAGTTCTCGATGCGCAATAGAAAAATAAACCCAAGTAATAATCCAATAGAAAAATCTTGCTGCGCTACAGGAACAAAATACATGTACTAAACTTATATGGACAATTGTTGATATGCTACATGAATTAATTTACAGATAAATAAAACTAATAAGGAGAGTTCTGACTGTGCTACAGGAATTAGAAATTCATGTAAACAAACAATTCTAGACAATTCTTATGCAACATAGACAATAATAAAATTACTGGTAAATAAAACCATTGGGACAGTTCTGAATGCGCTGCTGATATTAATAAAATACATATAAATAAAACTAATTGAAACAGTTCCGGATGCGATGCTGATAAAAATAAAATACATTTAAATAAACCATTTGGGGCAGTTCTTGATGCGCTACAGATAGATAAAACTCTCCGGGGTGATGCATGATGCAATACAGTTAAGATAACACAGAGCGATGGCTTGTTCATCGATGAGACCAATATTCAATTGGATCCCAAGATTACAGCCTTCACAACACGAGTATACATAAAAACAAGCGAATGCTGATCTAAGTACCATACAACTATAATTTCAAACTCAATGAAATTAACAGTTTTACCCGAAATACCATGACCGACAACGAATCCGAATCGTTGTCCCGCACCTGCGCTCCGATCATTTTTTTTTCTCTAACAGTTGAGACCTCATCGATACCTCCCAACCAACGCTACGGGTTCTCTTCTTCCCCCTGAGCCCCTTGAGCCGCAAGGGGGCCACACACACAAACCATAGAAAACTAGCTCCCAGATCACCTCGCAAGGTAGAGATACCACTCAGTATCTGAGCTGGGTATCCCAACTCCCACAAGAAAAATCAGTCATGAGTAAAATCTGGCAGCATAAACTTACACATACTAGACGTGATCCATTCTCCTCCTCCACAATTCCTTTTATAGAGTTTTCTTAGTGACTTGTTTTCAAAACCCTTGTTGGCGCGAGATTGATTAGACCAAGGTCCTTCTTAGGTTACCAAAAAAAAGTACCATGTAGTCTAGAGCGCTGTCATTTTTATCTTCTCTGAAGAGAAGAAGTCTCACCTGAAACGTTGCTTAGACAAAAGGATAGGGAAGGGCAAGGAGAATACTTAGGTGGGTTCATAGAACTTTCAAGATTCATCCTAATCTTGTGCAAGACATATAACTACAGAACATATATGAACTCATTTATGAACTGATGTATGCAAGAAGTGAAGCTACTTAGGTTGCATAAAACATTCAAACATAGAAACATCATGCAAAACTTATGAAGCATAAATAAGTACTTTAAAGATACAACGCAATAGTATAAACACAGAATGACACAACATATTTTGAAATTTTGGATCATTCTCATATATTATCTTCAGATATTTCTCAATTACAACCTCATAGATACAAATGAATTCTTTGTTACAGACTCCTGGCTCTGGACCCATGTCGCAGAGCTCTTATTCCCAAAATGGTGTTCAGATTACATTACAGAACTCAAAACCTTACAATTATGACCAACTATGACCAAGCCTTATACTTGCGATACCAACCAACCAACCAACCAACCCTTTTACAATTATATGCATCCCTATATATAAGCTAAGTTGTGTCTTTCGGGTTTGGTTTGCACGCTTTCTTGTTCTATTGCAACTGCTTTTCATTTGTTGGCGTTGCATTGTCCTTTTCGCAACTAATTTATGTTACTTCTCGTGCTACTGTCCAACTTCTTCTGTATCTTGTGCAACTCGTACTAAGCCAAAAATGGGACTGTAGTCCTTCTTGTGCAACTTATTATCCAAAAACTAAGGGCCCAACAGGCTCCGACCACAAACCTTGACTCACCCTCGAGTCAAGTACTCGACTCTTTCGTAGCTTCCAGGAGCAACTGTTGTTTTCCCTTGTTCTCCTTTTCCTCTTTCCTTTGATCTTCTGCTTGGACTTTCTCTTCTTCTGCCTCTTCAAACAAAGGGCCCAACTCTGGGACCAACTCCAAGGCCTGCTTCTTCACTTCTTGAAAGCTCCTAACTTTATCCTACCATTTCCTAGCAAGGAGTGAGGCCTCGACGACGAACTGTTGGGTCGCATATGTGATACACTCCTTTGGCTTGGATTCTACCAAATATTTCCATTCAAAATATGCTGTTGCATCGACTTGATGCATCTGAATATAAACTGTCTGAATGACAGGCTGTAAGTCGCACAACTCCTTCTTAGCTATGGATTGCTCCTCAAATAGAGAGTTCAACTCATTGTCCGCTTGCTAAATCTGGTCAAACTTCTGTTGTTGCTCCAACGGATCCATCGTAGCCACAAATTCTTCATTCAAGACCTAGATTCTAGTGTGCACATCCTCTAAGGTCTGGTTGCGCCTAACGATGATTCCCATCCAATCACTGACTTCTCTGAAAATATTTTTGCACTCAGCTATGCGCTTATGTAGTGCTGCTCGAGCATTGTTTCCTTCTAGCACTATCTTATCCATTCGCTCCTACAACTTCCAAGGCTTCTACTCTACTTCTGAGGCTGCTTCTTTGCTTCCTGCTGAGTCTACTGAAACTGCACTTCCATATGCTCGACGAGAATGACCAATTTTGACCATGCTCCTTGGAGCAGTTCAATCCGATGCTCTGGTTCTCCTGCATCACTGGCTTTGGGAAGTTGGGGTGCGACCTTCTGAATTTCTGGCCAAGATTCAACAAGCCCTTCTTGAAATATCTCTAGTCTATGCTCGACCTAGATCTTTGCATGTTCTTCTCATTTTCTGCATGTTTGTGCAAGGAGCACTTCCTCCCTTGTGAACTCTACAAACCTCTCCGCATGTTGGAGCCTCTGCTCCAGTTGATCAGTTGATGCTTTGATCATTCCAACTAAGTGTGTTGCTGGCCATTGTGCAAGGTCAATGGAAGACGGGGCTGCGTCCCTGGGTGCTCGGGTTTGCAGTGGAAGTCCACTAGATGTTGAATGTTCTGAAGGGGTCTCTACCTCTTCCTCCCCTATGGATGGTCCTAGCACAAGTCTCAACCTCAACGCTAGTGGTAGGAGTGTCAGAACCTCTGTTACGGCCAGGCAGAGTTGCAAAAACTATGCACATTGCTGAGGGTTCTGGAGAACCAACTCCATCTGTTCCTGCGTGGATGTCATGCTTTGACGCAACCGCACCCTCACTGGGCACGCCCACTTCCACCAGGACCTTCTTCTTCACTGGCCCGAAGAGTTAAAATACTCTTCAACTCCTTATCGGGAGTTTTCTGCACCCACAGAATGCTCTTGGTGATCTCCCCTTTGCCTTATCGGGAAATCGGACCTCGCAAGGTTGCGAGTCTTGCACTCGGGTCTCCAAATCCCCGAAACCTGATGAATGTTCGCCCGTGCTCTTTTCTATTCTTGTCGGGGATTTCCCTATCAGGAAATCGGCATATGCGGTGTCGTAGTTCTCAGCCACTACGAATCCCCCAACTCCCGAATTTGCGATGGCACCTTTCTCCTTTTCCAAGCTCCTCCTAGCTAGCCCTTTTTGCATACGACTTGCCGGTCCACTGAATCACGTCCTTCTCCCTAGTCGGAGTTTCAGACTTCGCGGAAATGATATGCGCAGAACTCGCGCCCTCGAAATTCTCGATTCTCTAATTCCCGATGCCACCTGGCGTTGACCCCTGCAAGGGTTGACTTCCTTGACACCTGTCTTCCTCTCTAGTGCCTATGGCCCGAAATTCTGTGCGATCAGGATTTCGCGTTTCGAGAAATCGCAATTCCCATTTCACAATTTCACGAGGCTCTCCAAGTCCCGAACCCCGATGACACCTATCTTCTGCGGTGACCCTGTGGCTATGTGGCCGTCGCGTTTCAGAGTTTCGCGACTCCTGCAGTCCCAGTTCTCTCATCACTGGAAACCTTGATGTGTCGAACCCCGACTCCTCGTGATCTCGCGCCACATGTCCCTACTATGATCTACGGCTCTGATCCTTTCTCGGGGTTTCGAGAACTACACAGTCTCGATTCTTACCCTATGAAAACTCGATGACACCAATATCCCGATGTCTCCTCCGGGATCTTCCTCTTGCTCCTTCGGGCTTAAACCCTGCACAACTTCCCGAGATCTGACGGCTGAGGAGACTTCATCAATCTCCTCTGTGGATCTTGGCCGCCGATTCCTCCTCCTCGAGGATTTCTCTGAAATGGCTAAGTGCTTCTTCTCGCACTTTGTTTTTCAAAGCCTGCGCTTGAGACTCCCGCTCGAACCTTCCTTGACACAAACCTTCTGTGCTCCCTTTCAACGCTATCGCAAAGGTTCTATCCCTCCTGAGCTTCTCTACTCTGACTCCTTCAGAGGAACCTGTGCGCACTCCTTGCGCTTAATGTTCAACAGCCTCCCAAGTATTGAATACTTCAGACTCTGTGCACTTCCTGCAGCAGCAGTCTTCGATTTCTCTTCACTCAGTTTTGCAACTGAGGCTTCCTCTCCAGCCTGCATACTCTTTGCACTGCTTCAACAACTCCCTTCCACTTCTGGGTGAATGAGAACAAAGTAAAAGTGCTGAGCCTTCATCAACGCACTCCCTTGCGGATGAATTCCACTGCACACCTTGCAGGAATCTCCTGGCTCAGACAGAGGAACAATTGAAACTCATTCCATCTCCTCTTTAGACTTCAGTTTCAAACATGAAATCTCATGCACAACATATACAAAGCAAATGCATAACCAGAAGCAAACATTCATGAGAACATAAACAATATACACAGAGAAACAACACCAGACATGAGTTTGAATCAAAGACTCTCTTCTATTAATTCAAATCTGTACATGAGTGTTCTTCACAATTTCTCTGCTTGCTCCTCTCTTCTTACTCAGGAATGCTTGATTATTGTTACAATGTACAAAGGAGGGTGTCTATATCCATTTTCCCTCACGAACTCTAAACTGTCTATTCTGGAATTAAAATCCTATCTACTTGCATTAAATCTATTAAATGCCTCCTATCTATTTCAGACAAGAGCGTAAGGCTCGAGGTTTGATACAATACAACAGACGCTCCTTCATAAATGTTTCCTTGAAGGTTTGGCGCTTCATCTTTAATGAAAATTCAAAAAGAGTTATCAAGCTTATATGTCATGTGTTAAAAAACACATGCGCTGGCTCCACGCCTGCTTTGGTAATCGCGATGCTCCTGCATCATACTCCTCGGCTTGAAAACTTTCATGGGCTCCTGTCCATGAGCTCCTGCACGGTCTTTCCATGCTTCAGAATTTCTACTTCTGTCTCCCAGCTGGCATCCTCCACTGGATGATTCTTCCATTTCACCAGATACTCATAGTATTCCCCGCGTCTGGTCTTTTTGCTCACCCTTTTGTCAAGTATACGCTCCATCTGTGGCTTTTCTGCAATCGACATCTGCTTCTGCCACTGGATTTCTGGTTGTTCATCACTTCCAGCTCCTGCTTCCTCAACCTTATAGGGATATAAGTCTGAGATATTGAATTTCGAAGATATTCCAATCTCATTCGACAATTCAATCTCATAAGCATTTTCTCCCAATTTCTTTAGGACTCTGCATGGTCCAATTTTCTTCATTTTCAACTTGTTGTATGTTCCCCTTGGGAACCTTTCTTTCCTCAGATGTGCCAGAATTAGATCGCCAACCTCAAATTGAAGTTGTCTCCGATGCTGATCCGCTCTGCGCTTGTACTCCTGGTTTGATTCTGTCAGTCGCTACTTCACCTTGCTGTGAAGTTCCCTCATCACCTCAGTGAATTCTTCAGCGCTTGCGCTCTGAGTCATTATTTGTTCCGAATCCCTCAGCTCCAAAACACCTTTCGGCTGTCTGCCATATGCTATCTCAAATGGAATTTTCCCTGTGCTTCGATTCACCGAATCATTGTAGGCAAATTCTACCTGTGGCAATACGCTATCCCAACTGCTATGGTGTTCCATCACTAAACTCCTCAGCAAGTCCCCTAGACTTCTATTGACCACTTCTGTCTGCCCATCTGTCTGTGGATGATAGGCAGAACTGAACATTAAGTTAGTTCCCATCTTCTTCCAGAGTGTCCTCCAGAAATGTCCAATGAATTTTGTATCCCTGTCCCATACTATGCTTCTGGGTAAACCATGAATTCTAACGATCTCCTTGAAAAACAAGTTTGCGATGTGATTCGCATCACTGGTATTCTGACACAGGATAAAATGTGCCATCTTTGAAAACCTGTCAACTACCACAAAGATGGAATCATGTGCTCTTTGTGTCCTCGACAATCCTAGTATGAAATCCATGCTGATCACCTCCCATGGTCTTTCTGGTATGGGTAATGGCTGATAAAGACCTGCATTCTGCTTCCTGCCCTTAGAATGTTGGAAAATTCTACATCTGTCAACAAACCTTTTAACTTCTGACCGCATCCCTGGCCAAAAGTATGATTCGCTCAGCTTCGCGAATGTTTTGTCATGGCCAAAGTGCCCTGCTAAGCCTCCGCTGTGCTTTTCTTTCAACAAATTCTCCCTCATGGAGAAATTTGGAATGCATAACTGATTTCCTCTGAACAACAGTCCATCTTGGATCATGTAATCTATCCACTGACTTCTGTCTCTGAGAACTGGGTTCTCAGCTACTCCATATGCTTCTACAAAATCTGCATCACTTGCGTACATCTCCCTGAGATTATCAAAGCCTAAAGTCTTGACTTTGAACTCCTGCAACAAAAAACATTTCCTGCTCAAAGCATCATCCACTTTGTTAGCAGTACCTGAAATATGTTTGATAACAAATGTAAAGTTCTGCATGTATTCTACCCATTTAACATGCCTCTGATTTAATTTCTCTTGCTGTGTTACATATTGCAATGCATGATTATCACTATATAAAATGAATTCCCTTGGAATCAAATAGTGTCTCCATTTTTTCATTGCCTGTATGATGGCATAGAATTATTTATCATATGTGGAGTATTTTTCCTTTGCCTCATTTAGCTTCTCGCTGAAATAAGCAATTGGTTTGTCATCCTGACTCAAGACCGCTCCTATGGCAAAGCCGCTCACATCACATTTCACCTGGAATGTTTTTCGGAAATCCGACAACACCAACACTGGTTGCTCTGTGATCTTCCGCTTCAACAGATTGAAGCTTTTCTCAGCCTCTTCAGTCCAATGAAAAGATTTATGTCTCTTCCTGACTGTTTCCATCATTGCTGCGCTGATTCCGCTAAAATTTTGGATGAATTTCATGTAGAAACTCGCCAGTCCATAAAAACTTCTCACCTCGAAAACATTTCTTGGTGATGGCCAATTCTTAATTACCTCTACTTTACTTGGATCCATCTTCAATTCATTTGCCGATATGACAAACCCCAAGTAAATGAGTTCTGTCTTCATAAATGAAGATTTCCTCATGTTGATCAACAACTTCTCTTGCTATAGTTTTCTCATTACTGCAGCTAAATGCTTCAGATGTTCTGCCTTAGTTTTGCTGAAAATCAATATGTCATCTAGATAAACAATGACAAACTTACCTATGAATTCCTTCAACACTTCATTCATTAACCTCATGAATGTACTCGACGCATTCGTCAAACCAAACGGTATGACTAGCCATTCGTACAACCCTTCGTTGGTCTTGAAGGCTGTCTTCCACTCATCGCCTTCCCTCATGCGAATTTGATGGTATCCGCTTTTCAAATCAATCTTTGAAAAAAAATTGGCTCCACTTAAACAGTCCATCAAGTCATCCATTCTTGGCAATGGGAACCTATACCTAATGGTGATATTGTTAATGGCTCTGGAATCTATACACATTCTCTAGCCTCCATCTTTCTTTGGGCTGAGTACCGTTGGAACGACACACGGACTCAAACTTTCCCTGACCAATCCTTTGTCCAATAACTCCTGGACCTGCTTCTTAACCTCCTCGTTCTCCTGAGGCGTCGACTTGTACGTGGCCTTATTTGGCAAACTAGCTCCCAGTACAAGGTCTATGTGGTGACTTATGCTCCTCATTGGTGGCAATGAATGAGGTAATTCGTCCACCACTATATCAGCGAACTCTTCAAGTAGTTCCTGAATTTCTTCCGGCAAATCATCCACTCTTGTGCTGGTCAAAATGATTTTTGGTTTTCTGACCATAAAGAATTGTGGATCTTCCTTCTTCTTAACTTCTGTAAGAAGCTCATTCCCACTCATGAGAAGTACCCTATTGTTTACTTTAGGTTTTACCTCCTTATCTTTTATCGGAAGTAACATATGTGTTCTCCCATTCTTCTCCAGGGTATACGTATTCATTTTCCCATCATGAATGACGTTTCTATCATACTGCCATGGTCTTCCCAGCAGTAAATGACAAACATCCATAGGAATGACATCACATAAAATCTTGTCATTATATCCTCCTATTTTAATGTCAACTAAGCACTGTTTAGTGACACTCACCTGATGTCCCTTCTGTAGCCATGAAACTTTGTATGGACTTGGGTGATCAGTCATTTTCAGCTCTAGTTTCTCCACCATCTTGGTTGAAACGAGATTGTCTGTGCTACCGCTATCCATGATAACTTTGCATTTCCTATCTTTGGTCTTGCATGCAGTTCTGAAAAGTCTGCTTCTCTGAGCTGTGTCCTCCACCTCCTTCTCGGGTGTTAAGAGAACTTTACGCATCATCAATGACCTACCGTCTTCTGTGTCTTATGCATCAGCATATCGCCTCTGTGCCTCGGCGATGTGAGCTTCTCCTCCATCCTTCTTTCTGTCTGGACAAGCAACCACTTTGTGCCCATTCTTCCCACATGTGTAGCATGTGATGATTCCTCCTCTTCCTCTACCTCGACCTCTAGTACGGGTAAGAGTGTTTGCATCAGCATAATCTCCTCGCTGATCATTTTGCTGCCTTCTCTGTTCAGCATGTGGCCCTCGCTGTGAGGTTCCACCTCTTTCAACTTTACCCTGAGGTCTCTTCCACTCCTCCTTGGGCTTCTGGTATTTATCCTGGGCAACTGCCTTGCCTCTTGGCTGACTTCTGCCTCGGCCTCGCTGTGTTGGCTTACGGCTTAGCTTTTCCTCAGCTTTCAAAGCCATCTGATACGCATCCTCCACCATTCTGATGGTTTTCATACTCATCTCATCCTGGATATCGTATCTTAAGCCATTCATATACCTGGCTACTTTTTCATCATCACTCTCCCGATGACCTGCTCTGATATTGAGCCTGTAGAATTCCTCGGTATATTCCTTAACTGTCATTAGCTTTTGTCTCAGGTCTGCATTCTCCTGAATAGTGTGATTTGATAATCCCTTGGGATGAATTTTACCTTCATCTTCGCAATCATTCGATCCCAGCTTTTGATCTTTTGCTTGCCTTTGGAACATCTATCTTCCTGAAGCTCGTCCCACCATAATGCTGCATGTCCTTTCAATTTCGTGACAGCATGCCTTACCTTTTTGTCCTCTTCGATATCCTCATAGTCGAAGTAGGTGTCAAGATCTCTAATCCAATCCAACAGCTCTTCTGCATCCAGACTTCCTTCATAAGTTGGAATGTCCATTTTTGTGTTTGAACTCATCCGAGCGATAGCCTTAATTAACCGCTCATTGGCTGCATCTTCGGCTGCAACTTCTCCTTGTGGCTCGGCTTCAACTTCGCCTTCAGAGTCACTTAGATCTCCAGTATTTGCTGTGCGTCTCTGCGCTGCTTCCATATCTTCCAGCCTCGCTCGAAGATCTCGTATCTGCCTCTCCATCTCTGGATTAGCTACTTGTCTACCCCTTCTTCTCACCTCCCTATCCTTGGGTTCAGGTGACTGTCTTTCTCTTCTGGGTGGCATGGTGAATTTTTTTTCCTTCCCTTCTCTGCTACAGAAAACAGAGAGATTTTCTTGCTCTGATACCACTCTGACGCAACCGCACCCTCACTAGGCACGCCCGCTTCCACCAGGACCTTCTTTTTCACTGGCCCGAAGAGTTAAAATACTCTTCAACTCCTTATCGGGAGTTTTCTGCACCCACAGAATGCTCTTGGTGATCTCCCCTTTGCCTTATCGGGAAATCGGACCTCGCAAGATTGCGAGTCCTGCACTCGGGTCTCCAAATCCCCGAAACTCGATGAATGTTCGCCCGTGCTCTTTTCTATTCTTGTCGGGGATTTCCCTATCGGGAAATTGGCATATGCGATGTCGTAGTTCTTAGCCACTACGAATCCCCCGACTCTCGAATTTGCGATGGTGCCTTTCTCCTTTTCCAAGCTCCTCCCAGCTAGCCCTTTCCGCATACGACCTTTCGGTCCACTGAATCATGTCCTTCTCCCTAGTCAGAGTTTCAGACTTCATAGAAATGATATGCGTGGAACTCGCGCCCTCGAAATTCCCGATTCTTCGATTCCCGATGCCACCTAGCGTTGACCCCTGCAAGGGTTGACTTCCTCGACACCTGTCTTCCTCTCCAGTGCCTATGGCCCGAAATTCTGCGTGATCGAGATTTCGTGTTTCGGGAAATCGCGATTCCCGTTTCACAATTTCACGAGGCTCTCCAAGTCCTGAACCCCGATGATTCCTGTCTTTTGCGGTGACCTTGTGGCTACGTGGCCGTCGCGTTTCGGAGTTTCGCGACTCCTACAGTCCCAGTTCTCTCGTCACCGGAAACCCCGATGTACCGAATCCCGACTCCTCGGGATCTCACGCCACATGTCCCTACTATGATCTACGTCTCTGATCCTTTCTTGGGGTTTCGAGAACTACACAGTCTCGATTCTTACCCTATGAAAACCCGATGACACCAATATCCTGATGTCTCCTCCGAGATCTTCCTCTTGCTCCTTTGGGCTTAAACCCTGTGCAACTTCCTGAGATCTGACGGCTGACGGGACTTCGTCAATCTCCTTTGTGGATCCTGGCCACCGATTCCTCCTCCTCAAGGATTTCTTTGAAATGGCTAAGTGCTTCTTCTTGCACTTTGTTTTTCAAAGCCTGCGCTTGAGACTCCCGCTCGAACCTTCCTCGACATGAACCTTCTGTTCTCCCTTTCAACGCTATCGCAAAGGTTCTATCCCTCCTGAGCTTCTCTACTCTGACTCCTTCAGAGGAACCTGTGCGCACTCCTTGCGCTTAATGTTCAACAGCCTCCCAAGTATTGAATACTTCAGACTCTGCCCACTTCCTGCAGCATCAGTCTTCTATTTCTCTTCACTCAGTTTTGCAACTGAGGCTTCCTCTCCAGCCTGCGCACTCTTTTCACTGCTTCAACAACTCCCTTCCACTTCTGGGTGAATGAGAACAAAGTAAAACTGCTGAGCCTTCATCAACGCACTCCCTTGCGGATGAATTCCACTGCACACCTTGCAGGAATCTCCTGGCTCAGACAGAGGAACAATTGAAACTCATTCCATCTCCTCTTCAGACTTCAGTTTCAAACATGAAATCTCATGCACATCATATACAAAGCAAATTCATAACCAGAAGCAAACATTCATGAGCACATAAACAATATACACAGAGAAACAACACCAGACATGAGTTTGAATCAAAGACTCTCTTCTATTAATTCAAATCTGTACATGAGTGTTCTTCACAATTTCTCTGCTTGCTCCTCTCTTCTTGCTCAGGAATGCTTGATTATTGTTACAATGTACAAAGGAGGGTGTTTATATCTGTTTTCCCTCACGAACTCTAAACTGTCTATTCTGGAATTAAAATCCTATCTACTTGCATTAAATCTATTAAATGCCTCCTATCTATTTCAGACAAGAGCGTAAGGCTCGAGGTCTGATACAATACAACAGGCGCTCCTTCATAAATGTTTCCTTGAAGGTTTGGCGCTTCATCTTTAATGAAAATTCAAAAAGAGTTATCAAGCTTATATGTCATGTGTTAAAAAACACATGCACTGGCTCCACACCTGCTTTGGTAGTCGCGATGCTCTTGCATCATGCTTTTCCTGGAGGTTGACTCTGGTTCCTTCTGAACCTTTGGTAGTTCCTTCTCTTTGTGTGGCTCTGATTCAAAAGTTGCGCTTCCCTGGGCACCCTCAACCTTGTATGTTGAGGAAATGTGTTGGGGGATTTGAGATTACGGCTCCTCTATCATTTGAGTTTCCTTATGCTGCACAAAAGGCACAATTTTCTGGTCCTGGATGTTAGGGTTCAGACCAATTAGATGCAATATTTTCTCTGGTACTTCTGGATTTGGACTAGAAAGTTCTGGTCTCTGCTCAGGTAACTTTGAGCTTGTTTCTGTAAGTTCTGGCTCTGGTTGTTCTGGGGGACCGAGTTGCATCGACTCTGGATTAGTGGTTTGGGGAGGACTGGTGGTTTCTAGGGGTGGTGAGTGGGGTTATGGTGGTGATTGAGGGGGCTCGGTGACGATGGTGGATGGAAGGGTTTTAGGCTCATGGTCATCCTGAATATGTATGACTGGGGTTGCTCGGACCGTTGAGCAAGTACAGGGGAAAACGAATTAAAGGGGTTGGGGGTTCAAAAATTTGCTCGACGAGACCCATGTTCTAAAATTCTTCACCACCGGTTTGGTAATGAATGCAACTCTCAGAATCTCATTGACATCCTTACCAGTCATCATGGCTTTCTTTGGCAGCTGCAGAAATATCTATAGTGTTCTTTTCTTCAGCTCTAGTGGTTGTGTCTACTCCTCATCCTTAGAGTCCCTCTGTGCCAGAGCTTCTTTCTTCAACACCTCTGAGCCTGAGCTCAGTCCTACCCCTACTTCTTTGTCATTCTTCTTGAATAGATCGACAGGAAAAATGTAGTGTATCCCCGACTTACGCGGGTTGCATTTAACTCTCGACCACGACATTACCTCTTTGTCGAAGGCCTCCTCATCTAAGTAGAACGACAACATCCTCGAATGGAAGTCCTCTCTATTGGCATGACTTGACCATACAAATGTATGATGTCGGTTCATGCTGAAGGTGATGTTCCTCATGTTGTAGTTGAGGAGCTCCTATGGAATGCGCAACCTCTACGTTGCATCGATGAGCTCGTTATACCACTTGGAGAACATCGTGTTGTTAAAGGTCGTATTCTTCGAGTCTGCCCTGGAATGTTAGGGCTCAAACATCTTTGCAAGGTGCCCCTGATCTACTAGCGCCAATAGTCTTCCAGCGGGTGGCTTCCACTTAAGAATTGTGAATGCCAACAACAAATATCCATATGTGAAGGTGCCTTGCTTATCCTGGGCTTCCTCTCAAGCCACGAGTAGTTCCTCCAGCAGGTAATCACACCAATTTAATACAACACCATTGGAACAAAAATAGGCTACTGATAATGCATCCATCATGCATTCTCCCTTGTAATACGACCTCATGAATTTTCTAGCTATGATGTAGTAGGAAGTCCTGACTTTCTCTGGTAGTATGGGGTCGATTTTGGTTGTGTTCCCCCCCCTCTGTGTGTGGAACCTTTCATAGAGGCTGGGATCCCCTTTATTTTTTTCGTGCTTACTAGGACCATGGAATCCTTTAGACACATCCTCACCTTCAAGGGACAGTCTAGTAAGTTGGTGGATGTCCTCGACATGGATTGGATACCACCTATCCAACCATAGACTTCTATCATGCACCATGTTGATCAGAAACTTGGTGCACTGTGCAACATCGCTAGTGGTACCAAACACTGGTAAGTCTCTAAGGTTCATGATAGTTGAGTTGAAGAGGTTGATGAATTCGATCTTTGTCACAAACTGCATGCCTCCCAACTTGTATGGAGTGATACTCTAGAAGACTTTTATGTTCATCTGGGGGAACAAGATGGGATATGTTAAGTCAATACCAAGGAGCTTGACCTACTCCACCTTCCTCTTGAGATCACCCACGACCTCAACTCAGGGGTCACAAGGCTCATCGGGTACTACATAGTTGGACATTGTGCCTAGGATTCCTGTAGCTCTCGACATTGTGGGCTTTGCGTTATCATCAAATTCT
Source organism: Picea engelmannii (assembly GCA_009831015.1). Taxonomy (NCBI): domain Eukaryota; kingdom Viridiplantae; phylum Streptophyta; class Pinopsida; order Pinales; family Pinaceae; genus Picea; species Picea engelmannii. The sequence continues at coordinate 78,924 of ML777980.1, forward strand.
GCAGCGACACAAGGATTTGGTGGTCACAACTTCGAGTCTTAGGATTACACAGGCTTGCTCCCTCTGCAAAATTAGAAAATCACTAAGTGATTCTGGAAACAATGCGTTCTACGACATGTTCTCAGAATCTTATACCTAGGATTAACTGGCAAGTTCAGTAATAACTGTTGTTCATAATGACCCTATGGATGCAACTTGGATGTAATTTGTCCAACGAGATGGGTTAACGGGGTAAATCCTATTAGGCGATTCTGGCATTTACTGTGCAAGTTGGACGGGGATGTGGCCGATTTAAGACCTTTCCGTTTGATGGATGGGAATATTGATGTCAATAGCAATGGCATATTTGCATATTGCAGCTTTATGGCTTAACTAAGTTCAGACAGGGTATCGTAATAACAATAAAGGTTGTGACTAGACTGGGTTTGTGTGGCACATGGACTCATATCATGTTCGGATTTTTTCTCCCTCCGACCACAAAGGGGTCCCTATCATATTAATGACTGTCATTAATGGGTTCTTTACGCTTCTGATCCTACGCTACTGATTAAGCAATTCTGCATCAAACAACACTTAAAAATAAAAGGAAATGAACTATATGTCGTGGAGCAACACTGCACACATCGAATTTATTAACTGAATTTACAAAAATTGTAGAAAACTCAAATCTAACTATTATACATGCTCCTTTGGATTAGAGAAACAATCCTTTTAGCTCAATTATGAGACATATAGGGTTTTAGGTGAGCACCATTCACGCATCCTAGCCGCAACATACCATCCAGTTCCGCAATTCTGACTGGTCCTGAAGGTTGGATCTCCGCAACTATAAATGGTCCCAACCAATGCATGTGCAACTTGCGAGGATGCTTCTAGTACTGACTATCATAGACTAGGACCTTGTCTCCTTGCATAAATACTTTAGTCTTAATGTGTCTGTCATGCCAATATTTCTACCTTTCTTTTTAAACTGACTAATGGAAGTCCGCTAAAAATATGGTTTATTGAATTTCTTGTAACTCTATAAGTATCTGCGCAACTGATTCTTCCTCTGACATGTGTGTGATCTGTGAAATGTACAAAATTGGAGTAATGAATTCTGCAGGCACCACAACCTCTTTCCCATTAACTAGATGAAATGGCGTGTACCTGTGGATTTTCTTTGTGGTTGTCTTGTAAGCCCATAATACTACTGGAACTCTGTCATCCCAATATTCCCTATTTGCACAACAGAGCTTTGTTAACCCTCTCTCTAGAATCTTGTTGAATGCTTCTACTGTTTCATTGGCTTGCAGGTGGTAGGGGATGGTTTTGTAATGTTGGATCAACAACTCTATTGTAATCTTTTCTATGGTACTACTAATAAAATGAGCTCCCTGATCAATGTTTAGACTCCTAGGACATCCAAATCGAGTGATAATATTCTAAAAAATGAACCTAGTAGCAGTATCGGTCGAGCAGTCCTGAAAAACTGCTACCTCAGCCAAACGTGTAAGGTAGTCAGTTGCGGTAATAATGTATCTATCCTTTGAATGATTAGCTATGGGATTGATCAGTCCAATATAGTCAACTGCCCACTTCTCGAATGCCTGTAGAGATCAAACTAGTTGAAGTGGTAATTCATCTCGTCGTGATGACTTACCCGCTCTTTGACTCACATCGCATGATCTAGCATATACCTTTGCATCGTTGAAGAGTGTTTCCCACCATAGTCCAGCTTGGAGGAATTTTTGCATAGTGGCCTTTCCTCCTACATGACCTCCCGCAGCTCCACTGTGTCACTCCCACAGTATATCCTGCCTTTCATGATCCAAGAAACATCTCCCGAGGATACTATCTAGTCCCATTTTATACAATTTCCCTGCAATCAACTGATAGTCCACTGCTCTAACCACCATATCGTGTTTCTGGGTTGCAGAATACATTTTTGGGTAGGCTCCTGTACTTAAGAAGACTGCTATGTCTTCCAGGTACTCTAGTATGGGCTCCACCCGGAACAACTCTGCAGCTGGGAGCTGATCGTAAACTGCTCCACCACTTTCCCCTGACTCTAATGTAGAAAAATGATCAGGTCCTAAGTTTCATCTTCCAGGATTAATAATCACTTCAAAAGAGAATTCTTGAAATAGTAGAAACCATCTACAAATTATCCCTTCCAACACATGTTTGTTAACTAGACATTTCAATGCAGAATGATCAGTAAAGAACTTAAAATGAGAACCTAACAAATAATGTCTAAATTTTTGCAAAGCATAAATCATGGCTAAACCCTCCCTTTCTGTCATTGTGTAGTTGCGCTCAGCTTGAGATAACTTCCTACTTTCAAAATAAATAGGATTATCCATGGCTCCATCTCCTGGTTGTGATAGGATAGCTCCTAAGGCAATGCCTGAAGCATCTATGTGGACGTGAAATTCATTTTCTCAGTTTGGGAATATCAGAATAGGTGCTGTGATGAGCTTCTCCTTTAGGATCTTGAACGTGTTGTCACATTTTGGGGTCCATTGGAACACTTTGGGCTTCTTTAATATATTTTACAGTGGTGTAATGATGTTTGCATATCTTTTGATGAACCTGTAATAGTATCCTATTTTCCCTAGTGTGGAGCACAACTGCTTAGCACTTGCAGGTGGCGACATGTTCACAATAACTGAAACTTTGGCAGGGTCTACTAGTACTCCCTCTCGGCATACTATGTGGCCTAAAACATTTCCATGTGGTACACAAAAGATACACTTTCTGAGATTCAACGATATCTGTAGTTCTCTACATCTGTCAAACATCAGACGTAGTAGCGCTACATGTTCCTTGAGAAAACTATATATCGTCCAACCATCCATATAAAATTCTATAAACTTGTGAATAAACTCTCATAAATATGCTATTACAATCCTAGAGAAAAATGCAGGGGTGTTATTTAATCCAAATGACATCACATTGTATGAAAAAGACCTCCATTATGTTATGAATGTGGTCTTCTTTTTGTCCTCTTCAGAAATATTTACTTGGTGGTACCTTGGAAATCCATCTGTAAATGAGTACAATTCTTTCCCCGCAACCTATTCTAGCACCTCATCAGTAAAAGGTGCGGGAAAAGGGTCATGCTCAAAGGAAGAGTTAAGGCTTCTATAGTCTACATAGACCTTGATATCCTCTATGCCTTTCTTGCTCTGGATGGCTATTGGGCTGACCCATTCTGCTGCTTCCACTGCAAAAATAAGTCCAGCTTCCAACATCTTGTCTATCTCCTTCTTAACTTTATGCTTTACTCTAGGGTTAAATGGTCTATTCCTCACAGGCTTTCATCCTGGTTTTAATTCAATTTTCATTTCTCTCATAACTCCTTTGATCCCTTTTAACTCTGAAAAGGTCTTTGGGAACAAATTCTCATATTCCCACAACAAACTCTGTATTTCTTGACTCGTTTTCTCATCCTAGTAATCTCCCACCATAGCTATCTTAGGTTGCTCCATGGTCCCTATATTGACTTTGCGCAACTCCAATGGGTGATTATAAGAACTATCAGTCTAACTGGGTATGATGTTCTGGATTTCTTTGTTCCCTTTGGTCTCTTTAATGGATAGGTTTCTCAATTCCTCTAATTCATCTGGTCTTTCTGAATCCTTGCGAATCTTGTAGCATTCTATAGGTATATTGTCTATGGTTGGGTGAAGGTTAGTATGAAGTTCTCGGCTGTGCTTTACACATACCACTAGGTTTGATTTTTGATTACTATTGTCTGTAAAATGAAATTCTTTAATTCTTTGCAGGACTAATTCAATCTCAGGGTACTTACTTGTAAACGAGAAGTCCTTGCAAAAGTGATCTGCCAATGTTTGCCAGTCGCTGGTTCATTTTTTGGTTTCTTCATATATGAACCAAGCTTTCAGAATTGGACCTAGTGAGTGGGAAAAATACCTGAACCCAAAAGAGAGATGGTATTTCCGCAACTTGCCACTGTGTTACACACTGTTCAATATGTGCTTTAGGATCAGACTCTCCACTGAATAGTTGCTCAACTTGGAAATTTGTCTGCATCTCTGATTCCAACTTCTCCTTATCCTGAAACCTATACTTGATAGCTTGCTTCGCATCGTCCCAATTCTTGAGTAAGTATTTGTGATTGGCCCACCATATGGCAGGGGTGTCTGTGAGGGATAAATCCAGTACTGAGATCCTTTGACCCTTCTTTACCATTTCTTCCATGCTGAGGATAAAACTGTCAGGTCCTAAGGTGCCATCAATACTAGGTGTTCTCTGACCTCGGTTCTGACCCATCTAGTTGCCCTGACAGTTGCACATATCCTTGAGAATATTTCATATGAGCATTGTTACCAACTGTCAAATGCCAGTTCTGAATCTTCATCTACTGACTGTATACTCCAACTTACTAATCCATAAGCAGTAGGATTTATGTAATCTTCTCTTGTTCCTACTGTTACAGTGTACAACTGATCCAAGTCTTCTCCCTCCATATTGTTGTCTGCTGGCTCCGTATATCTGGGACCTACATACAGATCCAATGGTTGAACTACCTTGATTCCATCTGCCTCAAATGTCATGGTGTCTTTCTTTAGGTCGATTACTACATAGTTGTCATAGGCCCAATCAATCCCAAGTAGTGCAGGTTAAGGGTTCTTATCCCCCATGATCTCAATCAACTCAAAGTTAGCTACAGTCTTCACTCCCACAACATCTATTTCCACACTCTCCAGTCTTCCTATTGGGAAAATACAATATTGGTTGGCCATCCTTAGCTGGATTGGTGAATATGTCAACTGGAGTTTTCCTAGGGCTTCCCAAGTCTTTTTAGGAAAAATGTTCACATCGGATCTTAGATCCAACATGACATCCTTAATCTCAAATTCGTCTAGCTGAGCTACTAGTCTAAACTCTCTTGTAGTTCATACTTTTCTTCTCTACACTCTTTGAGTACTCTTCTCAGGAAGAGTAGTCCTTACTGCCGCTTCTGTGGGTTCTTCATTCCCTAAAAATAGGTATAGTGCATTGCACAACTTCTCTGTTAATTGGTCATTCTCAAGAATATTTGAGAATAATTGAAACCAAAGGTTGACTACATTTTGAGGTTGCTCAGGTTGTCTCGGTGTGATTACAGGGTTTCTGGGTGTAGGGGGTGAAGCAGGGACTTACACAATATTAGGGTAAAAAATAGGCTGTGGGGGTTTCTCTTGCATCTCAGGGCTAGGGATATTCCGAAATACTTCTATGGAATCCTTAAAGAACTACTTTTGTTTCAGAGGATTATACCTGTCTTCTGTAGGTGTTTGCTTCTGGATCTGAGGTAGATTATCCGCATCAACTCCTGTCTTTTCTCCTCCTCGAGTGACAATATTGAGGTTGGGAAATTTTCCTTTACTAACTCTCTTGATTTATGAACTGATGAGTTTAGTTCCTCATTTATGTACTTGATCTTCCCTTTTGTAATTAGTTCTAGGTAGTCTTCAGTTGTGTGCCCATTGGTTTTGCAATGAGAGCACCATGGCTGCCTTAGATGAGGACAATCTCTAGCCATATGGCCTTGATAATCACAGTTATAACATCTTCTTGGTCCTCTTCCCCCGGTTCTTCCTCCTCTGAAGTCTCCTCCAGCTCCACCTCCTTGACATCTTTATGGTCCCTAAGGGTTTTTCATTCACCCTGAATGTTGTTCGGTCCAACCTGTCTGCAAGTGCATCCAATGCTCTACATTGATTGGTAGTATGTTTGGTAGATGCACAAAACTCATAGTGTACAATATTTGATACCATTAAATATTTCTACATGATGGGGCACTGTCTCAACCCATGCCCATGGATTCGAGAAATCTCACAATACTCAACTGTTGGTGCTTCTTGTATCCCTAGAAAATCATGATATGGAGTGGGGTTATGGAATGGTAAATTCGCAGATACTTGTGCAACTCCTCCCATGGGTCTTGGTGGGGGTCCCATCAGATTCTGAGGAGGTCCCATTCCCCTTATTTGTGGACATTCGTTTACCATATGTCCTTCTGTGTAACATCCGATACACTAGACTTGTGGTCATCCTGGTCTAGGTATCGTCAGTTCTTGAATCTTTTCTGCAAGCGCTGATATTTTCCCTTGTAGTTTCACCAAGTTTGCATCTACTGGGGGTCTGGTCACTCTCAGGCTCCCAGGATATCCCGCCAGGCTTCAATCTTCATTTATTGTTCCAAGGCATCTATCAAAGTGGCTATCCACTATTGCGTTAGCAGAATCTGTGTAATAGGTAGAAATCCTTGAATATACCATTCTCTTTGATGTTAATCATGGATTGGATGTGCTAACCTCCCTATAGCATCTTTAAACTTCAAGTTGTATTCCCAGGCTGATTCACCTTCCCTTTGTTGAATCTCGCACAACTCAGACAGAGTTTATTTTTCTGACTGGTAGCTTAAACTCTGCTATGAACCTTGTCCGTACCTGGCCAAGTGTGAACGCTTGACCTTGCGTTCTTGGCACTCTTGTCTTAATAATATTCATGTACCATTTGAGAGCGTGACCTCTCAAGGTAGTCTGGAACTCAACCAACTTATTCGCATCCGGAGTCCTTTTGGATCTCCAGATTGATTTGCACAAGAATCAATACTGCTCAACATATTAATCTCCCTTACCCAATAATTCTAGGTATCAAGAAGTCGAACCTCCCGTGTGACCAACCATTGCTGATATTGCTACTGCTATCAAAATGAAACCTAACGGTCCTGCTTGCGACCTACTAGGGGATCCCAATATCCTCCCTGTACTCGCACTTCCTGACTATGACTGACTAACTAATTGTACTAGAACATAATTGGCATAAGAGGGTAGTATCGAATTTACCACTTGCATGGAAGGTATGGGCGATTCGGGGCTGGTGCCAATGGCATCGGGGAGGTTTTCTTTGATCCGGGGGGTCTCGTTCTCTTCTACTGGAGTGGTCTATTTAGCCAGATTCTTGATATTTCCTATCATCAGAGATGAATCTTATCTTTCTTCTTCAAGATCCATTCTGGGTTCCTCCTCTCTTGCTTCTACACCTTCTCCCTCTTGTCCACCCTCTTGGGGACTCCTTTCTCTCTATGCTTCTCTCACTTAGTCTTTGAATGGACAATATTTCTTGTATTCTCATCTTTTGCAACTGTTCCATCTGTATTTCCTCTACTTCTCATGGTATGACTTCTTTCCACAACTTCTCGGATTGTTTTGCTATTTTTCCGCACCACCACTTCTCAACTATGGAGGCTCTTTTCAAGTCTCGCTCGTCTCTTGAGTCCATTTCTTGCTGATTCCCCCATTCATCAAAGAAACCTTCCCCTCTCTTAGGCCATGAATCCACCCCAACCTCGCCCTACCCCAAGCAAGGGTGTTTACGCTTCCATCTCAGTTGGGGAAATATTCAACATTCCCTCTTCCAACAGATCCATCATAACCACAACTTCTTCATTCAACGCCTAGATTCTAGTGCGCACATCCTCCAAGGTCTGGTTGCGCCTAGCGATGATTCCCATCCAATCACTGAATTCTTTGAAAATATTTGTGCACTTAGCTGTGTGCTTATGTAGTGCTACTCAGGCATTTTTTCCTTCTAGCACTATCTTCTCCATCTGCTCCTGCAACTTTCGAGGTTGCTTCTCTGCTTCCTGATGAGTTTTCCGAAACTTCACTTCTATATGCTCAGTGTGAATGGACAATTTTGACCATGCTCCTTGGATCAGTTCAATCTGATGCTCCGGTTCTCTTGCATCACTGGATTCAGGAAGTTGGGGTGAGACCTTCTGAATTTCTAGCCAGGATTCAACAAGACTTTCTTGAACTATATCTAGTCTATGCTCGACCTGGATCTTTGCATGTTCTTCTCGTTTTCTGCATGTTTGCGCAAGGATCAATTCCTCCCTTGCGAACTTTGCAGACCTCTTCACCTGTCGGAGCCTCTACTCCAGTTGATCAATTGATTCTTTGATAATTCCAACTAAGTGTATTGTTGGCCATTGTGCAAGGTCAACAGAAGATGGGGCTACATCCCTGGGTGCTCGGGTTTGCAGTGGAAGTCCAGTGGCCATTGAATGTTCTGAAGGGGTCTCTACCTCCTCCTCCCCTGTGGATGGTCCTAGCGCAAGCCTCAACCTCATGACCGATGGTAGGAGTGTCAGAAACTCTATTCTGTCCAGGCAGAGTTACAACAACTCTGCGCACTGCTGAGGATTCTGGAGAACCAACTCTATCTGTTCCTTCGCATATGTCGCACTTTGCCTGAAGGTTGACTCTGGTTCCTTTTGAACCTCTGGTAGCTCCTTCTCTTTGTGTGTCTTTGATTCTGGGGTTGCACTTCCCTGGGCACCCTCAACCTTGGCCATTGAGGAAATTTGTTGGATGATATGAGATTGTGGCTCCTCTATCGTTTGAATGTCTTTATGCTGGAAAAAAGTTACAATCTGCTGGTCTTGGATGCCAGGGTTCCGACCAATCAAATACAATCTTTGCTCAGGTACTTCTGGATTTGGACCAGAAATTTCTGGTCTCTACTCAGGTAAGTCTGAGCTTGTTTCTAGAAGTTCTGGATCTGGTTGTTCTGGGGGATCGAGCTGCATCGACTCTGGATTAGTGGTTTGGGGAGGACTGGTGGTTTCTGGGGTTGGCGAGTGGGGTTTTGATGGTGATGGAGGGTGCTTGGTGATGATGGTGGATGGAAGGGTGTCAAGCTCAGGGTCAGCCTAAATATGTATCATTGGGGTTGCTCGGACCACTAAGTGAGTACAGGGGATGAAGAATGAAATGGGTTGGGGGTTCAGAACTTTTCTCAGTGAGACTCCTGTTCAGAATTTCTTCGCCACTGGTTCGGTAATGAACTCAACGCTCATGATCTCATTTAAATCCTTACCCATCAACATGGGTTTCTTTAGCAGTTGCGGGAAGATAAAAAATGTTCTTTTCTTTCGCTCTAGTGTCTATGTCTCCTCCTCCTCCTCCTTAGAGTCCTTATGTTCTAGAGATTCTTTCATTGGAACCTCTGAGCCTGAGCTCAGTCCTACCCTTTCTTCTTTGCCATTCTTCTTCAAAAACTAGACATGGAAAATGTAGTGCATCTCCGACTTACGCGGGTTGCAATTAACTCCCGACCATGACATTACCTCTTTGTCAAAGGCCTCCTCATCTAAGTAGAATGACAACATCCTTGAATGGAAGTCCTCCCTGTTGTCATGCCTCAACCATACAAATGTATGATGTTGGTTCATGCTGAAGGCGATGTTCCTCATGTTGCAGTTGAGGAGCTCCTGAAGAATGCACAACCTCTGCATTGTGTCGATGAGCCCGTTATACCACTTGGAGAACACCATGTTGTTGAAGGCCGTATTCTTTGAGTCCACCCTGGAATGCCAAGGCTCAAACATCTTTGCAAGGCACCCCTTATCTGCTAGCGCCAAAATTCTTCTAGTGGGTGGCTTCTACTTAATAATTGTGAACGCCAACAACAACTATCCATATGTGAAGGTGCTTCCCTTCTCCTGGGCTTCCTTGCAAGCCATGAGTAGTTTCTCCATCAGGTAACTACACCAATTGAATACAATGCCATTGGAACATAAATTGACTACTAATAATGCATCCAACATGCATTCTCCCTTGTAATACGACCTTATGAATTTGCTGGCTATGATGTAGCAACCGGTCCTGACTTTCTCTGGTAGTATGGGGTCGATTTTGGCTGTGCGCCCCTCCTCTGTGTGTGGAACCTTTGATAGAGGGTGGGCTCCCCTTTATTTTTTCCATGATTACTGGGACTCTAGAATCATTTAGACACGTCCTCACCTTTGAGGGATAGTCCAGTAAGTTGGTGGATGTCTTCGACATGGATTGGATACCTCCTATCCAACCAATGACTTTTTTCATGCACCCTGCTAATCAGGAACTTGGTGCACCGCACAACATTTCCAGTGGTACTAAACACTGGTAGGTCTCTGAGGTTCATGATAGTTGAGTTGAAGAGGTTGATGAATTTGATCTTTGGCACAAACTGCATGCCTCCCAACTTGTCTGGAGCGATACTCCAGAAGACTTCTATGTTCATTTGGGGGAACAAGATTGGATCTGTTAAGTCAATATCAAGGAGCTTGACCTACTCCACCTCCCTCTTGAGATCACCCATGACCTCAACTCGGGGGTCGCAAGGCTCATTTGGTGCTGCATCTTTGGACATGGCACCTCAATTTCCTATAGCTCTCGACAATGTGGGCTATGAGTTATCAACAAATTTTGCGGCGACACAAGGATTTGGTAGTCATAACTATGCGTCTCAGGATTACACAGGCTTGCTCGCTTTGTAAAATTCTAAAATTACTAAGTTCTTCTAGAAACAATGCGTTCTATGATGTGTTCTTAGAATCTTATACCCAAGCTTAGCTGGCAAGTTCAATAATAACATTTTTTCATCATGACCCTATAGATGCAACTTGGATCTGATTTGTCTGACAGGATGGGTTAACGGGGTAAATCCTATTAGGCGATTCTGGCATTTACTATGCAAGTTGGACAGGGATGTGGCCGATTTTAGAAATTTTTGTTTGATGGATGGGAATCTCGGTGCGAATACCGATGACATATTCATGTATCATGGCTTTATTTCTTAACTGAATTCAGACAGGGTACCGTAATAGAAATAAAGGCTATGACTAGACTGGGTTCATGTGGCACATGGACTCAGATTACGTTCAGATTCATTCTCCCTCTGACCATAAAGGGGTACCCATCATATTAATGACTGCCATTAATGGGTTCTTTATGCTTCTGATCCTACATTGTTGAGTAAGCAGTTCTGCATCAAACAACACTTAAGAATAAAAGGAAATGAACTACATGTTGTGGCACAACACTGCACACATCGAATTTATTAACTGAATTTACAAAAATTACAGAAAACTCAAATCTAACTATTATACATGCTCCTTCAGATTAGAGCAATAATCCTTTTAGCTTAGTTCTGAGACATATAGGGTTTCATGCGAGTGCCATTCACCCATCCTAACTGCAACATACCATCAAGTTACGCAAGTCTGACTGCTCCTGAAGGTTGGATCCCCACAACTATAAATGGTCCCAACCAATGCATGAGAAACTTTCCAAGATGTTTCTGGTACCGACTGTCATAGACTAGGACCTTGTCTCCTTGCACAAATACTTTAGTGTTAATGTGTCTGTCATGCCAAGCTTTATGCCTTTCTTTCTCAACCGACTAATGGAAGTCTGCTAAAAATATGGTTTCTTGAATTTCTTGTAACTCTATAAGTCTTTGCGCAACTGATTCTTCCTCTGACATGTGTGTGATGTGTGCAATGTACAAACTTGAAGTAATTAATTCTGCAGGCACCACAACCTCTTTCCCATAAACTAGCTGAAATGGAGTGTACCTGTGGAGTTTCTTGTGGTTGTCCTGTAAGCCCATAATATTGTTGGAACTCTGTCATCCCAATATTCTCTGTTTGCGCAACAAAGATTTGTTAACCCTCTCTCTAGAATCTTGTTGAATGCTTCTACTGTTCCATTGGCTTGCAGGTGGTAGGGGATGCTTTTGTGATGTTGGATCAACAACTCTGTTGTAAGCTTTGCTATGATACTATAGATAAAATGAGCTCCCTAATCACTGGTCAGACTCCTAGGACATCCAAATTGAGTGATAATATTCTAAAAAATGAACCTAATAGCAGTATCGATCGATCAGTCCTGAACAACTACTGCCTCAGCCAAATGTGTAAGGTAGTCAGTTGTGGTAATAATGTATCTAGCCTTTGAATTCTTAGCTATGGGATTGATCGGTCCAATATAATAAACCACCCACTTCTCAAATTCCTATAGATATTGAACTCGTTGAAGTGGTAATTCATCTCGTTGTGATGGATTACTCACTCTTTGACACACATCACATGATCTAGAATATACCTTTGCATCCTTGAAGAGTGTTTCCCACCATAGTCTAGCTTGGAGGACTTTTTGGGTAGTGGCCTTTCCTCCTACATGACCTCCCACAAATCCACTGTGGCACTCCCACAATATATCCTGCCTTTCGTGATCCAAGACACATCTCCTGAGGATACTATCTAGTCCCAGTTTCTACAATTTCCCTGCAATCAATTGATAGTCCGCTGCTCTAACCACCATATGGTGTTTCTGGGTTGCATAATATGTTTATGGGAAGGCTCCTGTACTTAAGAAGACTGCTATGTATTTTAGGTACTTTGTTATGGCCTCAACCCAAAACAACTCTGCATCTGGGAGTTGATCGTCAACTACTCCACCACTTTCCCCTGACTATAATCTAGACAAGTGATTAGGTCCTACGTTGCATCTTCCAGGCTTAATAATCGCTTCAAAAGAGAATTCCTGAAATAATAGCAACCATCTACAAATTCTCCCTTTCAACACAGGTTTGTTAACTAGATATTTCAATGCAGAATGATCAGTAAAGAACTTAAAATGAGAACCTAACAAATAATGTCTAAATTTTTGCAAAGCATAAATCATGGCTAAACCCTCCCTTTCTGTCGTTGTGTAGTTGCACTCAGCTTGCGATAAATTCCTTCTCACAAAATATATAGGATTATCCATGGTTCCATCTCCTGGTTGCACTAGGATAGCTCCTAAGGAAATGATTGAAGCATCTATGTGGACGTGAAATTCATTTTCCCATTTTGGGAATATCAGAATAGGTGCTGTACTGAGCTTCTCCTTTAGGGTATTGAACACTTTGTCACATTTTGGGGTCCATTGGAACACCTTGGACTTATTTAATATATTTTGTAGTGGTGCAATGATGTTTGCATATCTTCTGATGAACATGCAATAGTATCATTTTTGCCCCAGTGTGGAGCACAACTGATTAACACTCATAGGTGGAGACATGTTCACAATAACTGCAACTTTGGCTGGGTCTACTAGCACTCCCTCTCGACATACTATGTGGCCTAAAATTTTTCCATGTGGTACACAGAAGATACATTTTATGAGATTCAACGATATCTACAGTTCTCTACATTTTTCAAACATCATACATAGTAGTGCTACATGTTCCTTGAGAAAAATATATACCGTCCAACCATCCATATAAAATTCTATAAACTTGTGAATAAAATCTTGGAAAGATTCTATTACAATCGATCGTGTGACTGGATGATCTAGCCGATGAAGTGCTGCAATTGTTTTTTGTATCCCAAGTACATGTCCTCTTGACTCGTTCTTGGAACTCTGGAGCTTCTTCGATCTTATCTATCCAGTGGAAAAATTCTTCCGATAACTTAACCCAGAATATCTCGTACTAGTCACTCGATCTTTTTGAGTAAAAGACTACCTCCCGAGTATCTTTCACAGATTTTTCCCTTAGCTCCGCTTCTTTCCATATGAAGGCATCACAATTTCTCTCCCACCATTGGTCAATATTAGATCTGTGAATCTGTGGAAGAATCCTCCTTACAAATTCCCTTTTAATGCAAGTCATGACAACATAACCATTTTGTTTGTGTGAGATTGACCATACCAGGGTCCTTCTCAGGTTACCAACAAAAGGTACCATGTATTCTAGAGTGCTATCATTTTCATCTCCTTTGAAGAGAAGAAGTCTCACCCAAAGAAATACTGAGACAAAATGATAGATAAGGGAAAGGAGAATACTTAGGTGGGTTCACAGAACCTTCAATATTCATCTTGATCTTGTGCAAGACATCTAACTACAGAACAGATCTGAACTCATGTATGCAAGAACTGAAGCTACTTAGGTTGTAGAAAGCATTCAAACACAAAAACATCATGCATAACTTATGAATCATAAAGAAGTACTTTAAAGATACAACGCAATAATATAAACACAGAATGATGCAACATATTTTGAAATTTTGGATCCTTCTCATATATTATCTTTAGATCTTTCTCAATTACAACCTCAGAGATACAAAGTAGTGCTTTGTTATAGACTCCTGGCTCTAAACCCATGTCACAGAGATCTAATTCCCAAAATGGTGTTCATATTACATTACATAACTCAAAACCTGACTTCTCAATAGTAGACAACCACAACTATGACCAAGACTTACACTTGCGATACTAACCAACAAACCAACCAACCCTTTTACAATTATATTCATCTCTATATATAAGCTAAGTCATGTCTTGTGGCTTTGGTTTGCATGCTTTCTTGTTCTGTTGCAACTTCTTTTGCTTTGTTGACGTTGCAATGTCCTTTTCGCAAATGATTTCTGTTACTTCTCCTTGTGCCATTGTCCAACTTCTTCTGTATCTTGCGCAACTCATACTAGGCCAAAAATGGATTGTAGTCCTTCTTGCACAACTTCTTATCCAAAACCAAAGGGCCCAACAACCCTCATTAAATTATTTTTATTAAAAATTAATTAGGATAAACCTCCCCCATGCACATGTCACCCGATCCTTAGTTTCACCAAAAATTCATTTAATTATTTAATTTAAATGGAAAATTTCCTTCACCCACATAAAAGCGTTCCTAAAAACACTCCTCAATGTCCCCTTATTCCCTTACATTCCTTTTAATGACTGACGCCTTTCTTAAATCCTATTTGAGTTCAAAATTAGAAAGTTCTCTAGACTAGATTCCCTACTATGTTCCACATTCCCCTTCTTCTTTAAGTTTCCCCTCTTAGGTCTAAGTTCTGAATTAGCAAGTTTGTACTTAGACAACAATTACTATTTTAAACATTTTAATCCTCCATTAAAATTTTAGTTTAATTATTTATGTTTGAATTTTTCTCCATCCCCCCTTTGTCCATTTAGTTTTTTTTTGTTCACAAGTCCTACTTAGACCTAGACTTCAAATTTGCTAGGCTCGACAATTTGTTTTAATGGAATTTATAATTATTAAACTTTACTCATGCAATCATTCATTTTAAGGCTGACCAAGTCCTAAGGAGACATAGTTTTCTAGGTACTAGGTTCATTAACTTTCCAGAGTTAAAAATCACGACATGCCCTTCAAGACGCACTATGTGCTCCAGGGGTGCTATTCACATGCATTCCTATTTTATTTACACGATGTTCCCTTCAATACGCACTACGTGCTCCAAGGTTGCCACTTGCCTGTATTCCTATTTTATTTACACGATGTGCCCTTCAAGATGCACTATGTTCTCCAAGGGTGCCACTCACCTTTTGACTGATTTTGGTAGACGTCAAACCCCTGGAGTCAATACTCCGTCAGGTGACCTTGTGGGAGACTAATGGCCTCTAAGAAATAAGGACCCTACCTTATTGTGTGCCCCTTAGAATCATCGTGAGCGACTATCACAGTTTTCCCTCACGACATCGTGGATTTCTTGAACTAAGTAATCATTAACCTATAGTTTGAGCCAAGATGAGAGTGTCATTAGTATATGGTAGGGATGCTGCCACACCTCTCATTCAATATCTCTGGTTGTCGTGTGTGACCCCTTCACTCCAAATGTGATTCTAGTTAGCAAGCTATCATCAATGTACATCCATCAATGAAACATGTCAATGATCAAAATCAACATCATAATATACCAATCATATGTCACATATGCAGTATCAAAAACACTTAAACCATAATAGTCCACTCCCTAACTCGATCCAGAGTCCAAGGAGGCCCATCGATGACATCGACATCCTCAATCGGTCCAGAGTCTTTCACACTCAGGTAAAACTAGTCAATAGCACCTGTCAATATAAATATAATAAATAACATATCATTAGACCCACAACATCATCATAATCCATAATCGAAACAATTAATCATATAATGAATCATATCACTTGTAGGAAAGTGTCCTGAAAGAATAAGTTCAATCAGGTGTGCCCAAGAGCGAGATGTTACATAAGATTTTCTCTTGAGCCTTCATAAAGTCGTTTATTTGCATTTTCTAATATAGGTTCATCATAAATACCATCACTGTCCCCATCCTCATCCGACTGAGCAAACAAATCTTGGATCATTTGATTTGTCCCATCATCTTCTTCCATGGGATCATTAACTTCATTTGTCCCATCATATTCTTCCATGATATCCTCATTTTCTTGATCATGTTCCTCAGCTTGTACAACATCATTTCTACTAGTACTACTTGGTGCAACATTTTGCAGAAAGTTAGAGGGCAACTCTAACTTTATAATTACAAACAATCATGCAAAATTAGTGTGTACTATAACAAATATTCAATATATATATATATATATATATATATATATATATATATATATATATATATATATATATATATATATATATATA
>ML777980.1:140386-158280 GCA_009831015.1 Picea engelmannii
ATGACTTTTGTTTCCTTTAGACCAATGATTGTCTTGGTTTCCCCCACTTACACTATCATTCCATGCCCAATTCACAACTTCAAACCCTCCTGAAACAATGACCTCAACACTAATAGATACCACCCAAACTTCTACTACACCTCAACCAACAAAGACCCTGCTAGAGACTATGAGAGAGAACCAAAAGAGGAAAGAAGTAAGACCACATTCAATTTATTATCCTATATTCATGGAATTATCAGAGCTCAATGTAATCAAGGATGAATGAATATGTACACCTACATATGGGATCTAATTCCTATTGCTTCTTCATCCCAACAATATGCCACTTATCACTTCAATTTGAGGTCAATAATAAAGGATCAATAATAAAGTGGGGGGTGGGGGAAAGAATTTGTATTGTCAATTGGATGGGTAATGCAATGGAAGACTGCACTGTGTATTTTAATGAATAAAAAAATAATTTTGCAAACTATATTTTCATTCGTCGGTGTTGTTCCAGCAAAGCACGTAAGAAACCACAAAACAATCTACATGATAGTATGGCTTGCACAAAAGAAGTCCCTCAAGGATAGTGAGTAGGAGAATAAACAATTGCATGGTTATATTTGCAAGAAAAAAGAACTAAGACCATGTTCATGGGATATGATCCACTTTAGATCCACTCAACAAAGATTTCAATGCTCATGAACATAAATTATATCATTGCAAGTACAAGGGTTTAGATCAAGGATAGTGGGGGAGGGGGGGGGGNATTTCTTGCAAATTTCAGCCCAAATATTAGGGTACATAAAAAATAACATAAAACTTGTCCAGAGGGTTGAGTTCCACCATGCCAAAATTTCTCCCATACATCCAAAACTTAAACCTCTAACCATCAATATATGTATGAGTCAAGGGGTGGTATTGGAAAGCGATTTGCATAAAATAAGGCAGGATATCAATGCCTCATTAGGGTTGAAATTTATAGCATCAACCATTGTAACCAAACTCAGAACAACTTTTTAATTAACCAAACAATTCATTCACTTCAACATCCATATTAAAAGGAAAAATTGCTTATTTTGGAGACATTGCTCATGTTGTGGGCTAGCTAGGGTCTCCTTTGTCACTCACACTGTGGGATAGCTAGGATCTCCTCTATCACTCGCATTGTGGGCTATCTAGGGTATCCTCTATCTCTCACACTATGGGCTAACTAGGGTCTCCTTTGTTGCTCACACTGTGGGATAGCTAGGGTCTCCTCCATCTCTTGCGTTGCGTGCTAGTGGGCTAAGGCCTCCTCTATCGCTACCAGGAGTTGGAATGTCTCTCCACATGTATTTAAATTCATAGTTTTCTCTCTTACTGTCAGGGTCAGGATTCTTGGGTTCTCTCTTGTTGTCGGGGTCATTGTTTTCTTTGTCACTGCTCGGAGCTCGAATGTATCCACTCCATGATGCATGTTTCATTTCATTTGTGTTTTGTTATATTTTTTTATTTCATATTACACAATATAATATATATTATATAAATTATAACAAAATATAATATAAATATATCAATTATATATATAAATTATAAATATAAATATAATTAATATAAATTATATAAATTAAAATATAAATATGTAAATTATATATTACGTATAACACATATTTAATAAATAATTATATATTATATAGTGGGCCTAATGGTTAAGAACATGTGTTTACTCCTTGGAGGTTACGGGTTCAAATCCAGAGGGGGGTAGGGTATGCATAACTTCATAGAATTTAGTAGTGAAATCGCTATGAAGAGGGGGTATTGCAAGTAAACCCTAATATTTATAACAAATAACCAATGACAATGAATATGATTATGTTGATTGTTCATGTAATATCGATAAACCTTAATTCACATAACCTTACAACCCTAAACCTATAATATATAAAACCCTTGACCCCAATACTCCTAACCATTAATATTATAAACCCTTACATGTATATTCCCTATAACCATATTTAACTAACAATCCCTATCCTCTATAATCCTAACAGATTTTACCCCTTACCTCCAAAACTTATTATCACTAACCCTTATAAACTCTATTCACTATAACCCCTTACCCATAATCCTATAGCCTTAATACCTCTTACATATAACCCATACTACATTTAATTAATATGAACCCTAATTCCTACCCCTAATTATCATAACACTTATAATAATGATACCTATAATCCTTATCACTCCTAATACTTAAGAATTCAACCTCTATCCTCTAAAACACTTCACCTCTACAACAACTAATACCTATAATTATGAAGCTTGACCACTACACTCATTAACCAACGTAACCCCTAACCATAATACTATATCCATTATAAAAATTAACTGTTAACCATTATAAACCCTGACATATATAATATTTGTTCCCTATAACTTATAAACCTTATGAAACCTTAACCCTATATATCCTTTCGTCAACAATACCTAACCCTTACGACCCCTAGCCCCCTTATCATCCTTGTATTATAACTCCAAAACCTTGTCCTTATAACTATAACTATCACCTAATGAATGTAAACACTATATCCCAGAAAACCCAAACCCCTTTAAGTCCTTCAACATTTAACATTATAGCTCTTCAAAACCATATCCCATCATTCATATAAGCACAAATCACCAATCCTTATAACTATTAACATCTATAACCCATAATCCCAAACCACTATTAAAGTTGGCCATAATATTAATTATAACCTCTATAACCCATATGAACCAACTAGTCCCTATAACACCAAAGTATTAACCTGTATTCCCTATAATCTATAATAACCAATACTTGTAGCCCCTAACCTTAAGAACCTAATAATTAACCACTATAACCTTGAAGGATTGTAAATGTGAATCCTTATAATGTGTATACAATTTAAATCCTTATCCACATATCCTCCCATAATATACCCCATCCCTTATAATATCTATAACTCTTAACCCCTTTTATAAATCGAATATTTAAAGGGAAAATGAACAATTAGTGAATATATATTTAAAAAAAAGACAAAACATAGTCAATTAGTGAAAATTCACCACTAAAACATACCCTAACATTGCATAACCCATAAACCTTGACATTTGCATGACATACCATAAACATTGCATAACCCTTAACAACCAACCCTTATAAACTCTAATCACTATAACCCCTAATCCTTAACCCTATAGTCCCTAATCCCTCTTACATATAACCCATATTACCCTAAACTCATATGAACCATAATTCCCACCCGTTATTCATTTAACATTTCTATCCTTTAAAACACTTCACCTCTATAACACCTAGTACCTTTAATCCCTAATGCTTGACCACTATATTCCCTAACCCATATAACCCTTAACCATAATACCATAACCTTTTAAATTCTAGTAGTTATAAATTACAAACCCTAAACAATATAACTTTTAAACCCTAACTCCTATAAATGTGATTAATACTAAAGATGTAGAAGAAAACAAGATGTTGAAGGGGTTACTAAAACCCCGTGAATTATTTGTTGATTTTATTGTAGGTACATGGAAAAATAATGTAGACTGTAACAATGTAGAAGTATCATCCTTGAATACCCTATATTATAGCTACCATGTTATTTTCTATTGTTGCTTCTTATTACAAGGGTGATGTTTTTTGTGTAACAACTTCCAACAATTTTCTCTGATGTGACCATTAGTTCCACAAGGACTGCAATGATTCTTATTGTTATTGTTTTTGGATTATAAAGTGTTGGAATTATTCTTCCTTATGTATTTTTATTTTTATTTTTGAGTAACTTACTTTTCTTTTTCCATTTCTCCATTATGTGCTAGTTTACTATCTCTATCCTCAATAAATAATACATTATTTCATGCATCATCAAATTTGTTTACCTCAAATATGGATAACTATATGTTGATGTACCCATGTGATCCCTCTTGCTATTTCATAAAGGTAGTCTAACCAAGAAATAAGGAGGTCATTCCCCCCAATATCTCTTCTTATGCAAGCCAAAATAGGGATTGTTGGACCAATCAACTAGTAAATATTGTCAGATCTAACAATAACTAAAACAATGGCCAATTATTGTGGCTAGGACACTCAATCCTACAAAATTGGCTCGGGGATGAAAACCCTAGTAGTGCCATGAAAAAAACTCCCATAACTTCTACCATTATATTAAGTATTATTCATTTTCTTGATAATATTACCCCTTTTACTTGGTGCTTCTTCAATGAGGGGATAGTCCATGTGTCCTCTTCTTTGGTAACATGGAAAAAATCCTCCCATGTTAATATTCTTCTTCATCCAACTCAACATCTATAGAAGAGAAAGGTAAGAAAAAGGTCAATAAGGAGGATGTGGTTATTGGGAACAAAGGTCACAAGGTGCACATATGTGAGTGCATGGCCTTATAAAGAGTCCCACATCGTCAATGAAATAGGGTCTTTTGACATGAGCTACCATAGTGTCATCTCCACAATGAGAAATTTTGTAATGAAAAAAATTATCACATGGGTTAATCATACATTATATACTTTAGGAAAGATCCATAAGATTTGGAGATCCAAGCTTGGAGGTGTTTTTTCTTTAGCCATTAGCAACATGGAGGAAACCTTCTTAATATATAAGGATGACCAAGTTGAGGGTTTACCTAAGAGAAATATATTCTTAAAGGGAGTGACCTTTCCATGAGAGGAGGATACTTTAAGGTAGAGGAATGTTGAGCACTAACCAAAAGGGAGACAAACTTCCCCTTTAGTGAATTTCAACATTGGCCCCATTCATAGGTCACTCTTGCACATGTCTAGTCCTAGTACAATGTCTTTTAGTTGTTTCTTTTAAGATTCATTCGAGACACACGTTCCTACATCTAATACTGCAAGGGAATGCAATAACGTTGATAAACAAGTGCTTGATAAATTTCACAAGCTTCATCAGTTATTTATTGTCTTTGTTTTTTTATCTCATCTAAGTACTTTTTTGCTCCATAAAGAATATTAGTACAAAATCATTATTTAGATATGAAATCTCATCTAGCGCCTTCTTCTTGAGACCAAAATCATGAGCCTAATTGGCATGATGTTGGTTTTGAATGAAATAGGCGATGAATATAAAGAGCATGACCATGATGATGGGTATGTTGGGAGTTCCATGCATGATATTAATTCGAGAAAGTTCAAACAAAATGAGGACGATATCAGATATATAGAGTGGGTTTGTGAGTCATATTTAAGTCTAGAAACCCTCCTATATCGTCAAGGCATGTGAATAATCTATCCATGTCAAATTTCAGTGCATACAAAAACAGTTTGAAAAAATTTCAACGCTGGCCCCATTCACAGTTCAATGTTGCCCATGTCTAGTCCCAGTACATTGTATTTTAACTGTTTCTTTTAAAATTCATTTGAGAAGAATGTTCCCACATCTAGTACTGTAAGGGCATGCAATAATTTCAATAAACAAGTACTTGCTAAATTGCACAAGCTTCATCAATTATTTATTGTCTTTGTTTTTTTCTCTCATCTAAGTAATTTTTTGCTCCATAAAGAATATTAGTACAAAATAATTATTTAAATATGAAATCTCATCTAGTGACTTCTTCTTTACACCAAACTCATGGGTCTAATTGGCATGATTCTGGTTTTGAATGATGTAGGAAATGAATATAAAGAGCACATCTATGACAATGGGTATGTTGGGAGTTCCATGCATGACATTAATTCAAGAAAGTTCAAACAAAATGAGGATGAGATCGTGTATATAGAGTGGGTGTGTGAGACATATTTGAGTCTGGAAACCCTCCCATATAATAAAGGCATGCAAACAGTTTATCCATGTCAAAGTTTAGTGCATACATAAATAGTTTGAAAAAATTTCAACGTTGGCCCCATTCACAGTCACTGTTGTCCATGTCTAGTCCTAGTACAATGTCTTTTAACTGTTTATTTTAAAATTCATTCGAGACACATGTCCCCACATATAGTATTTCAAGGGCATGCAATAACATTTATAAACAAGTACTTGATAAATTGCACCAGCTTTATCAATTATGTCTTGTCTTTGTTTTTTTCTCTCATTTAAGTACTTTTTTGCTCCATAAAGAATATTACTACACAATAATTATTTAAATATGAAATGTCATATAGTGCCTTATTCTTGCCACCAAAATCATGGGACAAAGTCCCATGTTTTCAAACAGTTTCAACGAAGATGATATAACAATGACGAACATGTTCATCGAATCTTCGTTGCTGCAATACTATGACAACAATGATGACATTTACGATGATGATATAAAGTTGGATGAGCTTCTCTTGGTTTCAAGAATAAGTTATTCTCTACTGAACAAGGTCAACCATGTGAAGGTGGAATATCATATGACCCCTCCCCTCCCCCTCACTTCAGTCTCAATTCCCCAATACCCAATCTATAAAATAGAAAATAATCGAGAACAACATAGATCATGCATAGAAACTACCAAAACAAAAAATAATTAAGGTAAATGAAATTATGTGTTTGTAAATGATAATTTTAGTTTAGCACGTACGCTATGGCATATATTTTCATATTTGACATAATAAACAACATGTAACATATGATATAAAAAAATGGCATAAAAATTAAAAACATGTAATTAACCCACAAAAGTAAATTATTTAAAAAGAATATTTCATACAAATTAAAATATATAGTTACAAACCTCATCCAAATCAACATATGTATCATCCTTCTTATGTATATTCTTCTTCATCCAACTCGACATTTGTATCATCATGCGATTCAGAAACGGTGCTGAAAGGATTGACAGTATCATCATCGTCATCAATGTCATTTTCGAGCATATCTTCATTGACATCATTGTCATCAATGTCATTTTCGAGCATATATTCATTGACATCATCGTTAAGAACTGCATTGTCTCCTATGCCTAGTTCATCTTCTCCATTTTCTTCATCTGTCGACCTATATTATTTCTCTGTCTCTGGCACATCATCTTCTTCTTCTTCAATACCGTCTTCTTCTTCTACAATATACTTTACTGGCCTTCCTCTTGGATCATATCTAACAACAAATGACCAATCCTTCTCACCTAGAACCTTTGAGTAAAATACCTAATCACATTGGCTTAGAAAAACATAGCGATCACATCCTCTTTTAAAAACTGTTGTTTTAATAATTCAGAATCTGTTGGCATGTTGAATAACAATTCTTTCCTCATCATGTTTACACATTCGTAACCTATACCATTTGACGTCGAACAAAATTGATTTGAAGGAATTAAATTCACACTCAAGTATATCATCCAAATACCCATAATATCTATTTTTAGATTCTCAGGGATGTCTGTTACTCCTAGAGGAAACATTAGTGACTTGGAATACTACAATTATCCCACTATCATAAGTTTTCTTGGTTTCATCCAACTGTTTGATGCAAAATTTACAACCATTGCACCACATAGCCTTGTGGTGTTTCAACTGCAATGTGCCAAAAATGTAAAAGATGCATTTTCAATTAATAAACATATTTATATAACATTGAAAGTATCTGAAAAAAACACACCTGCAGTCACATTAATATAATATAAAATAACTGAATAAAATAGGTGAATTTTCTTTCCTGCCCATCTTTCAAACCATATGCTAAATTAATTTCCCTTTGTGTAACATTGGCATCTCTATTACGATGATCTTATCTAACCAATTCAAACAATTGTTGCCATGATAACCTACCACTATGATGTTATTTACATCTTTCAATCTATACCTTCATCCAGTCAAGATTGTTTGCAATGTATAAATGTAGTGCATCCTAATCTTGAGCAACTGAATCAAAAACTCATAATTTACCAATATTAAATATTAGTTATAACCATGGTAAATATTAATAATTGATGAAATAATAAATATTGAATGAGTATGATCATATACACAAAAAATGAAAAATTTGTATGTATTATAAATCTCCACAATTTAATTACCTCTCACTTTCTTCAATATACCTTTCCCCAACAGGTGGTCCCCTTCAAATTCTTTGATGGATTTCAAATCCCAAATGTGATTCATTGCATGCATAGTTGGCACTAATAATTTAGGAATATATTGACTAATATACACCATGGATTGATATACCATATATCCCTCCACCATAGAACCCTCAGGACATGCTCTTTGTCTAACCAAAGCCTTCAATGATTTCAAGTTCCTCTCCACCATCCACATTGACCTTGTGTGTAAAGGTCCACACATTTCAATCTCCTCAACTTGGTGTATAAGGTAGTGTTCTTGTACATTGAAAAATGTTGGAGGTAGATAATTTTTCATTTCACACATTAGCCGAGGAATTTCTCTCTTCCAATACTTTATATCATCTTGATGGATTTATTTCAATGACAACCATCTATAGATCACGACGAAGAAAATAAAATGTTTCAACAAAACATAATATATATTACATTACAAGTAAAACATATGTCATTAAGTAAAACACCAAATTTAAAAAACATTTTGTATAAAAATCACAACTACTTACCTCATGTTTTTTCCAAGTTCATATATAACTTGTTTGATGTTGTTGTCAAAGTTGTTTGTGAGAGATAGAGGTAGAACATACTGTAACGATAAAAATGAATAGTTATTTGTTTCCAAAGTAGACAAAAAAAAATATCTTAAAAGATGTATACGACCAATATATAAATATGTGTACAAAAATTATTACGTTAATGAAGGTATGCCAATCAGGGATGATTTTAGGGGCTAAATTTCGCTCATGGGCTAATTTTCCATGGTTTTTACAAAAAAGAGATTCGTTATTTTAAAAATGTTTCACCCAAATTCTATAGGATAAAATTATTTTACCTTAAAAATCACCAAAATTTTATAAAAACTACATAAAATCCTTAGAAATTTGAATATTTTTACAAAAATATCGCCAATCATTTATAGTTGGCATATGAAGGATTTGTAAGATTCGCCAAGGTTTCTACATTTTAAAATAAATTTCCATCCTTAAAATCATCCTTGATGCCAATCATGTGTTTTTACTCCACCAAATTCACCTTTCTTCCTTAAGATATTATTTGTGTTTGAAGAAAAACCCGTGGGAAATTTAATTCTTTGAATGATCTATTTTACATCATTGCTTTGATTCTCTGTTAATAACCATGGAAGGTTATTTTGGTCTCCATCACTATTTGATCGGATCACACTTTGCGTTGCATGATTGGCTTCCTGAATGTCAGTACAAAGTTTGACAATTTTTTCTTTATCCCTCCTACCATCTATGATTCACCATAATGTTTCTGTCACATTCTTCCAGATATGCATTGTATCAAACAAATGAGCTATTTTTAGTTCCTCATAGTAGGTAAACCTCATGAATTGAGTGGGATAACATTTCATTCCTCATGGAAGCCCATTATTAATACCTTCACAATGGCGACCTTGATGAAGCATAAAAGAAATCACAACAATAATTATCAAATACTGTAAAATAAATTCAATATTTAAAATAAAAATTCAAAACATTACATATACGATACATAAAGAAATTGCGTACCTTGACGATTTCTATTATATTCTAACCTCTATAGGTGAGGTGTCATTCTTCATGGTTTTAATCTAGTCTCTTCTTTCACATTGAAAATATGTTTTTTAGTAGTACGATACCTATGGTTCTTAGGGAGGAAGTGCCTATACTCATCAAACACCATCTTTCCTAAACTTTTTGAATGACGATACTTCATCTTAGGACCACAAACTAGACACACAAATTTACTGTTTGTTTGAAGACCTGTACTGGATGGATTAATGTCAATTATACAATAGGATTATTTAAAAAAACATGCATGATATATTTAAATAATTATATATTATCAAAGTGCAATAGAATCTTACATACCACAAAAATGTGTTAGTCCTAGGGCATTATGAATTATCCATACAAGTGTTCCACATAATTGAAATTTCTTCTCCCCGATTGGTTTATAGATGCCATACATAGTGATGCCGACCCATAAATTTAGTAGCTCGTCGATAAGAGGCTTGATATATACATTCATATCTTTAAATTGGTACTTACCTAATTGTTTGAAATCATACATAATTACTACCATGATATATATATATATATATATATATATAATGTTACATTCAAAAAATTGATGTAAACAAATACATGGAACAATAATTGTCAACATTATGTGCTCCCTCTTTATTGACATCCAAGGAGGAATGTTATTGTTGATAACAAAAATAGGCCACAATGAGTAAATAGGCCTAAGCTCTCCAAATGGATTAACACTACTAGCTGGAAATGAAAGCTTGGCATTACGAGGTTCATCTTTAAATTCTTCCAATTTTTCCTTAATTTCCTAAATGCATAACCATCTGTAGGCATTCATAGAACACCATATCTACTTATGTTCCGTGCATGTTAATCGATAAACTGTGCTATGCTTTCGCACCTGGAAAATCACTATAAATGTGGAATTATAAGAATATGACGAAGAACCTTTCAAGGCACCCTTTTTGTTACTTGATCGGTTCGATATCTACTGATATGACATTGAAAACATTCTATTTTCGATGCATGTTGTCCATAATATATAATATGATCATTAGGACATGCATCTATAGTTTGATACTCCATTATAATGTCTTTCATAATGACATGTAAATATCTAAATGTGCGAGGTAAAATATTTGACGATGGTAACAAAAATTCACCTAACAATCTACAACATAAAAAAAACTAGTTAATGTAAGGAATATTAATTGTAAATATTGAATTCTTATTTTACACATTAATTAACACTGAAAAAAGAGAAAAAAATCAACCTTTACGTATATGTGATGAAACATATTACATACCTTAGGATCCGTGTCATAAAAGTGTTCGACAAATGATTCATAACCTTTAAGTTCACCAACAACAATGTAGAAGATATAATATTTTCTCTTGAGACTTTATAAAGTCGTTTATTTTCCTTTTCTATCAGAGTTTCATCATAAATACCATCACTGTACCCATCCTCATCCGACTAAGCGAAGAAGTCTTGGATCATTTGATTTGTCCCATCATCTTGAAATATGTTATTATTTTCATCTTCTTCCATGGGATCATTAACTTGATCTTCATTATTCGCTTCATGTTCCTCAGCTTGTAGAACATCATTTCTACTACTACTTGGTGCATTATGCAGAAAACTGGGGGGGAAATTCTAACTTTATTATTACAAACAATCGTGCAAAATTAGTGTGTATAACAAATATTAAAAACATATCAAATTTTATAAACACAATCAATATAAAGACATATAATGAATATATAGCTAATTACCATGGGACAATATTGATTCGATCTCTCGTCAATGTGCCCATATCTCCTACAATGTCTTTTAGCTGTTGCTATTAAAATTCTTATGGGACATGCAGTACAACATATTTTGCAAGGGAAATAACATTTACCATCACCCTTTTCATCCTCTTTACTTTTTTCCCACCTCTAATATTTTCTGACATTCTTCCCCACAAAAATACAGTGATGATTATCTTATAAAATTGAGTGGTGTAATATAATATCTATTATATTTTTCTAATGCAATTGACATATAAAAATAAATCTATTTTTCTCTTGACAAGAACACCTTATACCCTTTTTGAACCATTGTCGTTATAGAAAAACTACCACAACATCTCTAAAATGCAACATATTTATAATGTTTTGTCTGTCTGGATTCTAACAAATGTTGACCAAGTCAATGTTGACTTTGTCAAATAGTGGGTGACCATTTGAAGAGAGCTATGATTAGTAGTAGTATCATAGGTATTGAGACAAATATAGAGGTTCTTCGCAATAAAGACACCTTGTCCTAGATGTCGTAAGTGCAATGAACATCTGTTTTCGTCGTAAGTTCGACAAATTCAGGAGGGATTGAAAAAAATTGAAAAATTGAAATATTTATCTTGTATTTTTTGACAGTACGACCAATTTTTTCTGTACAGTCGGAAATAATTCATTAGAATTTTTTGAATATGTAGTAGTGCCTAAAGAATCCATTTGTTTGAATTATAAGGTATGCCTATTACTATAATTTTGGTTTCCTGTCTCTCTCTCTCTCTCTCTCTCTATATATATATATATATATATATATATATATATATAATGTTTCAGAGATTCATGGATTTTCCCAATATGTCACCATTTGTTGATCCCACAACTATTCCCCCTAAATTTTGAGAAAAACTTGGGGCCCTACCTTGGTTTTTCCATTGGTCTAGGTATGCTTCCTTCTTTTGGATAGTACATTGACTTTGATTCCTCATTGCCTTACTGCATTGATTTATTCTCTTAGATGATTAAACTAAATAGGCCTTCGGGTTTCACCAATTCAGTTTTGACTTACTTCTTTTCTTGATATTTCTTCCTAATTGAGTCTTTGCTTCTTTCCTTCCTCAAATTTTTCATTCCTTAATCTTCTTTTGTTTGAACTCATATGCTCCTTGATTTTTAGAACATGCATGATCCTTAAATTGGGCCCTCCTTTCACTTTGATTACTTCATCATTGCCTTGATTTGGAAATTGACCTCAATTTCCAAATCAAGCCCTCCATTCACCTTTTCTTTGTTCAAAATTTCCAACAATTTTGGTTTGAACCTTTCTTTCTCCTCAATCTTTCAATTTCCTTGATTTGGTAATCAATCCCAATTTCCAAATCAAAGTCTTCTTTCATTAATGTTGGTGTGGAGGGGACCCGATTTTGGAATTGGCTTTGATCTCCAAATTGAGACCTCCATTAATCTCCTTGAATTCTTTAATTTCTCCCCTCTTTTGTTCAATATATTTTTTTTTTACTTTTTTCAAATGTCTCTTCCTTCCTTTTTAACTTTTCATTTTCTTTTCAAATTTTGACCAAGCCAAAACTTTTACGAGGTCCAATTTCTCAATTGGACCCGATGTCCAAATTGGGCCTTATTTTCATTTAGTTTTTGTTTCCTTGGCCTAATTTGGAAATCAACCTCAATTTCTACATCAGACCTTCTCATCACTATTCATACACTATAGACTATATGGAATTTTGGCCTTGTTTGATGTGCTTTTCTTCATTATCTTCTTTTTGAACCTTATTCAGTGATTTCCTTCAAAATCCACGTATCGTTAAAAAAAATTCAAAATTGGGTCCTCTAGTCACTAAAGTGATATAACCTTGGACCAATTAAGTGATTGAACCTAACTTCAAAATCATTCCTTCCCTTTATAAATAATAATGACACGGGGTCTTGATTTCTCAATCGGCGTTGAGTTTGAAATCAACTTCCTTTCCCATAACTCTTTTTTCACACATGTGGAACCATGTTTGAACTCTTTGCATGTGTGAAACCATTTTCACATGTGTGAAGACATTTTCACATGTGTGAAGCCATCGTTTGTACTATTTTCATGTGTGAAACAATCTTTTGTACTCTTCGCATGTGTGAAACCACTTCTATACTCTTCACACATGTGAAATCATTTTTAAGTTCAAATGTGATTATGCCTTCCATTTACGAATAATAGATACAGATAATCTTGATTTCTCAATTGGCCCCAACAAATCAACCTCCTTTATGCGAACTAGTGTCCCAATTTTATGATTGGGAATGACTTCCAAATCGACCTCCTCTACATGAATTTGTGCCCCAATTTTAGGATCAAGTTTTCCCTCACCTAAAATTTGTGATGAGGGGTCTTGATTTCTCAGTTGGATCTAATTCATAGGTCATTCCTACCTCTTCTTTCAAACTCTTTTCATATGCGAGATGAGGTCCTTTTGAATTTCAAATTGAGGTTCTTTGAATTATGTGTGTTACTTGTACATGAATGCATGTTTTAAATCATATCTTACATGGGACAAATGTAACAATGCCAATTGATCAAATCACCTAAGTGATTTTCAAATCATGAGTTGAAGTTCACTCTTATCATGAATTATAGTTCAATGAGTGAATATTATGATTTGGCAATTTATTCCTCTCTGTAGCGCTCAAATCTACATAACACTAAAAAACATTTTAGTTTGAACATCCAAGGGAATAATTTTGGTATCAATTTTCCTTGCATGAAAGCCTTTCTTCCCAAGTTTGAACCTACTTTAGGATTTTTCATTCAAATACCGAGGAACACATCTTGTTACTTTAACATGCATCTCAAATCAGGGTTAATTTTTTTAAAAACCTTGAAATCTTATCTAATTTGAATGGTTAAAATGAATCTACCAGTTTTAGTTAATTTAATTTTCAAAGTTAACCATACATGCTCTATTTTTGGCTTTGCTAACATTTTGCAATATTTCCTACAAAACCTCCAAGGGATGCGAGAAAAGGAAGATAGGACCTTAGGAAAGATTGGTTCTAGGTAAAACTCCAGAGATAATTGAAATACTAGAAGACCTTGAGGAAATAATACCGATTAACAAAGGGGAAATTATAGTAGAAACTGAAGAAGAAGAAGAAGAAGAAGAAGCAAGGTAGAAAACCCAGAAAGATACCGAAGTTGAAAGGGAGAAGCTAGAGTTTGAAGTAGAATAAGTTGTTGAAGAAGAAGAAGGACTAGTTTAACATTATAAATCCAACATTTATCAAATTGTTGAATTCACCGAATATGCCTTTAAAGTATAAAATGAATTGAACATGGTTTATAGGGACTTCTACAATAGAGAATAACATCTATAAACATTAGGGAATGAGATACCAATGAAATATGTCCAAGCATGGGAATTCGAGTACCAATAAGTTGAGTTGTAGTTCAACAAAGTGAAAGATTGGTCAGTTGCATTAGATAAAATTCCTCCCAAAGTTCCTACTATTGTTACACGGGCTTTGCAAGAAATAGAATTTGACCTGAAATAATGAAAGAAAAAGTCTTCGGATTCTCTCCAAGTGATTATTTGCAAGGTTAAGGGCTTTGATAAGATATGATATCTAATAGAGAAAATAACATATGACTACCACTTCCCTTATTTTGGACCTAGGAATGATTTATTTCCATAAGCACAAGCGTCCAAATATTTAGAAAGATATATTGGCTCCAATGACAAGGATATCAGAGCTCTCCTTGAGATTAATGAAGCAACCATACAAAGGTTTATTGAATATCATACTAGGCACACACCATTAATAAAAAATGTATTTCCTAAAATGGAGAAAAATGAGAAAAGGATAGGTCAGAGCATTATATCACATAGATCCTCCCTCCAACATCATACCTTTTCCCATGAGGAAACAATTAGCTTGGATTTTGAGGCATGGGTGACCTTTGTGAAAAAATGGAGAAGAGAAAGGGATGAAGCTTCATCAATCCAAATAGGAAGTCATCTTATAAAGGAGGATTCTAATATCCCAAAAGGAAAGCTAAGAACCAAGCAGAAGATCAAAATAGTCAAAGGAATTCAAATCATATTAGGGGAGAAGAAGATGAAATGATATGGACAATTAATAGGAAAGGAGGGGAGGTGAATAGCTATCCATATGTCTTAAGCTCATAAGTCCCCCACCCACCCCTTTTTCTTTTCTATGAAGAAGATGAATTCAAATTGTACACGACATTTTTGCTTGACATTCTAAATTTCTTTTATTATTAAATGAGAAGCCAATTGGCCACTATTTGGAGATCTATTCTAGTATGTGTGTGGTGTGAGACTAATTCCTTGCTTGCTATGCTAGAATAGCTATGCGATGATTTACTTTTTCTATAGACCGCTCTCATGCAATGATGTTAATTCTTGTTATTATGTTTCAACTAGTTTCTAGTTGTAAATATGAAATGGTTGTTTGTCATCAAATTAAGGCTAATATGATTTTATTACTGGTTAATTTTTGAATTTTTTTAACCATTATTTCTACCGTAAGCTACTTTCTATTGTAACGATCGAAACATTTACTTGTTTCATGTTCATTTTCCATTTTCAAATCTTAGTTTTTTAGATTAGGACTATATTTTGTTATTAGTTTTAGGATTGCATTTTAGGATTTAGTCATCCGATCTTAAATCTCATACTTTTCATTTGGTAGCTAAGAAACATACTGGAGGTAGTTTTGGGCCTTATCTTTGGGAAAACTCCCTTAGTTTGATGTAGGAAATTTTTTCACATCAATAGGTCTTTGGTTTTTGGGAAGAGTAATTATTTTTTGTAACTCTATGGTTCCCATAATTCAACTGCACCACTACGTCTATGAACAAAATGCTAGTTTGGCTTCACCTTCGAAATTTTCCATTACACTTTTGACAATTATCAGTCTTTGAATATATTAAGAATACCTTGGGAAAATACTTAGAAATGGATATGGGTTGGATTAAGTTGGGCCTTTTTACATATTCCCGAATATGTGTTGAAATCAACATAAACCAAAGTTTACTGGACACATTTATATTTCAGTGGAACACCTTTAGATGGACACAAGTCTTGGATTATGAGAATACAATTTTTCAATGTCATATATGCCAACAAATAGGTCATCATTAGACTTCTTATCTTGAAGCATTATATTATCCAAAAAATAAAAAATGACACAAACCAAAACCAAAACACTTGAAATTAAACAAGCAACACTACTCAAATGATGAAGATGATCATAATGAAAAAAATAAACAAATAACAATTACATAGAAGGATACCAATGTTTGTCCATAAGTGTCTATTGAGGAATGAAATATCCCCTCAGAGGGTAGATAAGAAGTCAAGAATACAAGGATATCCTCCTCAAGGATGGAAGTTGCAAATGAAGCCCCATCAAGAGGAATGAAAGGACTTCATGAATTTGATAACTCTGATTATGATTTAAGGAGTTGACACTCCATTCAAATATAAGAAATCATAATTCTAGTATATAGTTAGTCTTTGTGTAACCAATATCGGATATGCCAATAAAAATGACCTCCCCTAAGCACAAGCTCATCCAAAAAGGAAAAAAGAACACAAACCAAAATCAAAATGTCAAAAATCATACATGCAACACTAGTCAAATGAGGAAGATGATCATAATGTACAAAACAAATTAACAACAATTATATAGAAGGATACTAATCTTTGCCTATAAGCTCTAATTGAGGAATAAAAAATATCCCCTCATAGGATATAAAAGAAGTCAAGAATACATGGATATCCCCCTTAGGATGGTAGTTTCAAATGAAGCCCCATATTCCTATAAAGAGTTGATGTTGGGCTTGTTGGGTGTGAATGCAATTGCTCATTATACGGTAATTTATTAGTATTTATAAAACATGGTGTATTAAATGTAAAAAGGGATTTTGTATGTAAATGGAGTTACTTGAGCATTTATTACCCATCTCCATTGGGCATTATAAAATAGGGGTTTAGTGGGTTGCGAATATCATGCTTAATCTTTGTATTGAACCTCTTCTATATCATTGAGTTGCATGCGCATATTAAAGTCCAAGGGAGTGATAAAGTTGCATGCGCATATTAAAGTCCAAGGGAGTGATAAAGTTTAGCACCCTTATTTCTAATATAGTTTGTTAATGCTAAATAGATTAGAGTTTTTATTTCCTAATAATTTGGATGAGGCAGAAAGTGTAGTTTGTTAATGCTAAATAGATTAGAGTTTTTATTTC
Source organism: Picea engelmannii (assembly GCA_009831015.1). Classification (NCBI taxonomy): domain Eukaryota; kingdom Viridiplantae; phylum Streptophyta; class Pinopsida; order Pinales; family Pinaceae; genus Picea; species Picea engelmannii. The sequence continues at coordinate 157,996 of ML777980.1, forward strand.
CTAATAATTTGGATGAGGCAGAAAGTGCCTTGGCACTCCAATGGGATCTAGAAAATTAAAATTTTGATTTAAACTTATTAGGATTATTTTTCTTGATGAGTTTTTACATGTTTTTTATTAGGTAAATATTAGGTAAAGGATTTATATTTTTAAGTTTTTAATTTTTTTTTGTTATGAATAATAAATTATGTTTTATTAAGAAAAAAATTATATTTGTTTTAATTTTACATTTATCTAAATTATTTTTAAATTATCTTAAATTTATTTAAATTTTGGATTTATCTA
>ML777980.1:158418-180943 GCA_009831015.1 Picea engelmannii
TATATATATATATATATATAAAGGCCTTCCAAGAACCAAACCAAGGTACAAAAAACTGAAAGTCAATCGGTTGTAGTTACTGAACTGCTCCAAAAGGAGAAACCAATTCAGTCAACCGGGCAATTCTAGCACCAGAGTTCCTATTAATCTTAAAATAAATAGACGGCTTAACTACCAAAGAGGTCACTAGAGTAAGATCTAATAACAGAAATAGCCCCCTATAGGGGTCAGACAAGTGGCGTATAATCTGGCACATACTCTGGCATAAGGCCTGGCCACGGCTCCTCTACGACATGTGTCCCGCTGGTTTCCCACTGCATGTCATTGCCCCCGGTGTGCGCGTCCTCGTTAGCAGCCGTCTCAGCACCTGCCGTCGGGGTGTACACCTACAGACTGATAACAACCGTCTCCTTGACCTCCTGTCGAACCGTTCCCTTAGCAGCCTCAACATTGCCCGACGGTGTTTGCCTCTGCCTGTCTGTGGCCATTAGTGCTTGCTTGAACTCCTGCCGAACCGGCTCCTCGTTGTCCCCTGCTGCACCCTGCTGCCCGCATCTCTCGTGATCACTTGCAGTGGAAGGTGCTTCGTCTGACTCTACGAGAGGGGCTTCATGGTAGGTGGAGAGAAGCTGGAGGAGGATTGAAAGCCTCCCATCCATTTGCTGTACTCGAAACTGAAGGTCCTCCACTCCTTGACTGAGTTCAAAGACCAAGTCATACAGGATGGTGAGGTTTTCTCGCGACAACAAGTTTGCTTCTAGGTTAGAGGACGTTGGCTTCTTGTTGCGGTCTGGTCAACCATGGGAAGGCATCCCAGTGGGTGAATTCGTGGAGGCTAAACCCGTCGCAGGAGGAGGAGAGGAGTACCTAGAGGTAGAGGGAGCTAGGAGGTGGCGCCAAGAAGGGTTCAGGCTGGTGTCGATGATGGCCAGGCAATCGAAGCTCGGAATAGGTGTGGCGGGGGGAGTGTGGATGGCTGACTCGGGTGGTCGAAACGATGAGGAAGACATTGGAGGCGAACCAGGGGGCGAAGCTGAAGCACGAGGTCACCGAGGATGCCAGGGAGAACCCCTGCATGGTAGAACTCGCTGGCGCGACATGGTAAGGTCTGGTGGATGGGAGTGGTTTGCTAGACCAAGGGTGAGGACAAGGAACGACCGAGGTGGTGAAAGCACCATGAGAAGACCAACAAAACCAGACCCAAGCTGCAGGGCGAGAACACAAATAACCCTCGTCATTGCACTCTGTGAAAAGGAGATTGAGGGAGCTCGAGTAAATACCCCTCCCATCGACGTAATTTCAATTTAATGCATGGGGGCGTCGGTAGCAGTAGGCACGAACCAAGCACATGGCTCAGTGCATTGCTGGCTTCCCCGCGTCTCCTCTGTGCGCCAGGTGGCTGGCCCCATCACCCCATCCGGGTGTTTGTCCACTTCCACAGTTTTGCGTATGCATTGATGGAGGATAGGGTGATCCGGAGTGAGAGAAGTGTTACAGAGGATTTTCGGTCCGTTCCAGTTCACCCCTGTATTAGCCAAGTCGTCCGCCACCTGATTCACACTCCTTTTGACATGAGCAGGTATGACTACCTGATTGGAGTGCAGTAACTCTGCTATGGTCTTTAGCCCATGCGAGAGTCTCCATCTTGGAGAGATTTTGTTTGGATCAACTCCGTTTAAAAGTCTACCAAGGAGATTGATGATGATTTGGGAGTCGCCTTCTACAATGAGCTGAGTGCAGTTGTGATCCTTGGCAAGTTGCAGCCCCCGGGTGAGTGCCCAGAGTTCCGCCACATTATTCGTGCTATAGCCAAGAGAGTCTGCATTAATAAGAATGATGTGCCCGTGATGATTGCGAAAGACGGCTCCATACCCCGCGGCCCCTGGATTGCCTTTGGAGGCCCCATCAAAATTGAGTTTGATGAAGTCAACCGACGGAGCTGACCAGGAGGAGGGGCTAAAGGCGGGGGAAGGGGCAGGGAGGGAGGGGGGCGGGTGAGGGGAGGGGATAGGCAGCCAATGTTTCAGGATCAGAATTTCTGAAGGATTGCTGGTCAGGTCTGTTTCTGTCCAGGGGTGGAGTTTGAGAGTTTCCAGAATGTTGAGGCGACAGCGAGTCCAGCAATGTTACCATGGGAGGGAGACGTTCCTGAAGAGTCTTCTGTTTCTTTACTTCCAAACCTGCCAGAGGATGAAGCCAGGAATCAGTTGCCAGATGCGATTCAGGAGGGGAGAGTGAAACACCTGGTCCCTCCAATTAGTAATGGTGTCGACGATGTTGTCTCAGACACAGTCCGAGGTGTGCATGACAAGCGCATTTTGGTCCCAGATTTGAGCCATATACGGGCAAGAAGTGAGGAGGTGATTCATGGTTTTAGCTGTCTCCCCACAGAGTATGCACATGGAAGGTCCCACGAAGCCTCTTTTAGAGAGATTGTCCCAGGTGAGAATGCTGGAATGGACCACAAGCCAGAGGAAGAGAGTGATTTTGGGCCAATGTCTGAGGTTCCAGATCTTTCGCCAAACAGTCCGTGTAGGTTCCAGGTTTGGTTGGATCTTGATGTGGTAAGCTTCGCTTATGCTATAGGTGCCTCTCGGCCTATATCCCCATCGGAGGATATCCTCTCCCATGAGCTTGGGGATTTTTCGTTTGAGCATTTCAGTCTGATAGGGGCCCATATCCATGTGGCCATCTAGGTTCATGCTTTGCCTGTCAAGATGCCAATGCCACCAAGTGTTATCTTGTGGGTCCTCCCTCCAGTAATCCGCCACTGTTGTCAGGCCCGCCTGCATGGCTGGAGCACTAATGTGCTCGGCCCAATCCTCATGGTCCAAAGTGGGCCATTGTTGCCAGGAATCTTTCCAAAATAAGGCTGTTTTCCCGTTCCTAATTTCCCAGAAGGCATGCTGGGTGATGAGCTGTCTATTCTGCTTAGCCGCTGCCCAGATTAAAGACCCAGGTGTGTCACCATTCCAACGTATGAAGTTTTTTTCTGCTACCTCGGGTGTATATTTCTTCCTCCATAAGCGTTCCCAGAGGTCCTTAGGTTTCTTAAGCCATTTCCACCAGATTTTGGCGCTGAGGACTTTGTTCATGAGGGAAGGATCTCGTAGGCCAAGTCCTCCTTGCTCTTTGGGCTGGCAAAGTTTGTCCCAGCTGAAAAGCGCTATTTTCTTCCCCGTGTTGAGACCTTTCCATAGGAAATTCCTCTGCAAGTTTTTGATAGTTGACAACACAAAGTTGGGAGCTGCCAGCACCGAGAAGAGGTTGGTGGGAAGGGCCTGGAGAACAGCGCAGAGGAGAGTGAGACGGCTTGGAAAGTTAAGAACTCTAAGGGTCCAAGAAGAGAGCTTCTTAGTAAAAGAAGAGAGCAAATGCTCCCAAGAGGAGTTCTGAAGGGCGTTGTTGATCAAAGGAATACCCAGGTATTTGGATGGAAGGGAGCTTCTTTGGAAACCTAAGAGGTCAGAGATATGGCGTTGGACAGGAGGGGGCGTATTAAAGAAGAAGATAAGGGATTTGTCTTTGTTGCAGTCTAGACCTGAAGCTTCAGAGAAGGTCTGGAGGATCTGGAGAATGGAGTTTGCTTCCCTGACCGTTGGGGTGCCCATCAGGAGCGTGTCATCCACAAATTGACTGTGTGAAATAGGAGGTGAGATGCCATGCAGCAGTAGGCCTGCCGGAGTTTTGTTTGCAACTGCCGCTTGAATGCTTCGACTAAGACCTTCTACCATGATAATGAAAAGGAAGGGGGAGAGGGGGTCTCCTTGTCTAATTCCTCGTGAAGGGGTGAAGGGTCGAGAGGGGACGCCATTAACAAGGATAGAGAAGAAAGAAGTAGAGGTGAGGTTCAAGATCCAAGTCACCCAAAGTTTGTCAAAGCCAAAGGCGAGGAGTAATTCCCTCATGTAGTCCTAGCTGATCTTGTCAAAGGCTTTAGAGAGATCTAATTTAAGGAGCATACGTGGTAGTTTAGTTTTCTGCAGAGAGTGGATGACCTCATGAGCCAGAATAACGCTGTCCAGGATTTGTCTGCCCTCTATGTAACTAGATTGTTCCGGGGAGATGATGGTAGGCAGAATGGGTTTGAGTCTGCGGGCTATCACCTTTGTTAGAAGTTTATAAATGATGTTGCAAAGGGCAATGGGTCTGAACTGCTTGGGGTGGTGAGCCTACCCCTCTTTGGGTATGAGAGTGAGGAAGGTAGCGTTAAGAGCTTGAAGGACCTGTCCAGTGGCGCAAGAGTCCTCAATAATCTCCCAGACCTCTACTTTGATCATCAACCAATAGTTGTGGAAAAAATTGCTGGTAAATTCATCCGGGCCGGTTGCCTTGCCTTTTGGAGTGTCTTGCAGCGCCTGGTCCACCTCCTCGATTGTGATGGGCTGAAGTAGAGCCAAGTTTTTCTCTCTGGTGACAAGGGTAGGTACATGTTGCGTTATTTTGGCTATGGCCTCCGATCTGTTCTGAGAGGGATCCGTGAGGAGGTTTTTATAATAGTCAGTCAGTGTTGCTGCCATGTCTTCATGGGAAAGAATGTGCTCACTGGTATTGGAAGTTAAGTGCGTGATTCTATTGGAGTGGCGGCGTTGCATGACAGATCTGTGGAAGAACTTAGTGTTGCGATCCCCCTCTTTGAGCCACTGGATGTGTGATTTCTGCTTCCATAGAATCTCTTCCTGAGCTTTTCTGGCGTCCAATTGCTGTGCAGTTGTTGCTTCCTGGACTGTCAACTCATCCGTTAAGCCTTGTAGACAGATATGGGTTTGTATCATCTCCATTTTCTCTGACAACTTCCTTTGGGAGTCAAAAATGTTGCCAAAGGTGTGCTTATTCCAGGTCTTAATGAGTTGTTTAAGGTTTTTTAACTTTTGCTGAAATCTGAACATCTTGGAGCCATGTGTGACCTCTGCCTGTCTCCACCAGCCTTGGATCTTATCTTGGAAGTTTGGATGGTTGAGCCAAAATTGCTCGAACCGAAAAGGTTTTTTCCCAGGTGACGCCGACACTTCTATCCACAACTGAATGGGCCAGTGGTCCGAGCCATGAATATTTAAAATACTTGCCTCCATAGCTGTTCCCTCCATCATTAGGGAATCAGAGTTTAAAAAGCGATCAAGTTTGCAAGCAATTTGGTGTGATCCAGTTCTTCTATTTGTCCAGGTGAAGGTGCCATTGATAGCTTCCAGGTCAATCAAGTTGAGTTTGTCTATGAGGTTGTTGAAGTCGTTAATGTCTTGATCCAGGCGCCGTGAGCCCCCTTTTTTCTCTTCCAGGTTTCGAATGAGGTTGTAATCTCCCCCTATGGTCCAACGATTGTGTCTAGTCAGGGTGGAGATGTATTCTAGGCTTCTGAGGAAGGCATGTTTGTCCCTTGGATTGGCTGGGCCATATACATTGGTGAGGTGGCCCGGTTTATTGGATCCTATAAGCCTGTAGTCCGCTGTAATAGACCATTTAGTGGTAATGAAATTCTCTAGCAACACTGTGGCTGGGTTCCACATAAGAGCCATCCTCTAGCTGTACCTGTAGCAGCTGTTGACATTGCTTCCCCTTGCTTCCAACAGTAGGGGAGAAGCTTATCAATGTCTTCAGTTGAGCATTTTGTTTCCTGAAGTAATAATATATCCGGTTTCTCTGCAAAGATCAGATCCCGTAGCAATTTTTGCTTGCTACGTCCATTGAGGCCCCTAATATTCCAGGAGATAATCTTCATGGTGATGGGGGTGTAGGGAGGGGAGGAAAACTGTCTGAGATTAGGTGGATTTGCCCTGAGTTGACCATAAAATGTCCTATTTCCTGTATGAGTTTGTTTGTAGACTTCTGGCCTCTTTTCTTGTCATCTTTCTGGTTTTTGCTCTGGTTCTTTGATTGACTGCTCTGTATCCCTAAGCTCTTACTGGATCGTGCTGAGGAACCGATGGAGGAGTTGAGAAAAACCTTATGTACTTTCCGTAATTGGTCCCGGGGTATAGTATACAGTTTTTGCTGTCTGTAGGCATGTTCAAGGTGTTCCAGGTCCACCCCAGCCAGGTCTTGCGCTTCGGTTTCCATATCAGCGTCCCCATCCTCGCTTTCTAAGAGATCCTGTGGATCCCTTGTCGTGGTTTGTGGGGGCTGATCGACTTCCTTTCCCTGTGGTGGTCGATCTTCCTCCTGTTCCTCAGAATGGGGGGGATTATCCGCAGGAAGCTCCCGGGGAGTTATTTTGGTTGAAAGGTCCTCGGGTTGATCTTGTAAAATTGCAAATTTGTTACTAGTAGAGGGATCTTTACTTACTTGATTTTGCTGCCTCCGCCCGGGTTGTCTTCTTTTCCCTCCTGGTTGAACGAATCCGTCCTTGTCTTTTCCGTCTTCTAGGTTCCCTTCTTTGTGAGCCACATTGAGGGGGCATTCTCTGAACAGATGCCCATGTTCATGGCATTTCCGGCACCGAAAAGGAATGTGTTCGTAGTCAATGGTTTGGATCCAGTCTTCGTCTTGGTACTCAAGGATGATGGTTCCCGGCAGTGGTTTTGCTATATTCAAGTATACACAGATGCATGCATATGAGGTATATCGCCTCTGTTTGGTAGCTTCTGAAGACTTTACATATATTCCAATAGTGTTGCCTATACTGGCCAAGACCTCTTCCAGCCAAAACTCTTGGGGGAGAGAGTACAGGCGGATCCACACTGGAGCCTGGGCGAAATCTTCCTTTTCAGGGCTGAACTTCTCGGTCCAGAATCTTAAAAAGAGTTCGGCTGAGTTAAAAAAGTACGGTCCCCCATCAAAGATGCGAGTGCGATCCTCGAGATTGTGCAGTATGATTGTGAAAAAGCCCTTTGAGCCCAACTGTAATTCATAGTGCCCTTTTGGTTTCCACCAGTACTGTATCCATTTGATGAGATCCCTTTTTGACGGCCATAACCCTAGGAATTTCCCTACAAGGGCATGGTCTCTCATATACTGTTTTTGCTCCTCTATCCTCGGAGAATTGACCGTGTACTTCAGGGTTTGCGGTGCTTGAGGAATGCATTTTCCAGGGAGCCAAGGTGTCGGCGCTGTAGCAGGGGCAACTGTGTTTTCCGAGTCGATGTCCTTCTCTCGATCTTTGAAGGTGCCTTCCGTGATCAGTGTGGCTCGCAGGTCCGACGACGACTCAAAGGGCGGCCGCTTAAACCCCTCGCCGATGCTTCCATTCGTAGTAGCTTGACTGTAGGAGGCGCCATTTCGCCCCCCTTCCTTCTGAATCATGGCCCCAGCGGGGCTGGGAGTGTAGCAGTTCAGCTTAGAATCCGAAACCCTAATCCAGATAGCAGAGCTCGCGCGACATATTTTCCTTAAGAAAAACGTCACTAAAAATATTTTAATTTTAAATTTATCATGAATAAAATTCATAATTTTTTTTGAAATACAAATCTTTTCTAGATTTTTTTCTACAAAATTATAAAAACGAATTTTTTTTATTAAGAAGTAAAATTTCAAATTCTACATTTAAAAAAATAATTTATATCAAAAAAATCTGATCTTTAAAATAGATCAAAATTCTAAAATTATATAAATCTAATAACACGTAATTCTAAAAATGGATTGAAATTCCAAAATTATATAAATCAACTAAACAAACCCCCAAAAAAATATCTTCAAAATTGGGACGACTTTTATTGCATTATATTTCCACATCCATAGTGCTTAAGGTTTATTCTTCTCCCGTTTTACTAAGATAAAGCATGGCATCACAATAAATGTTAAATAAAATTCCACTCATACCCACATTTTAGCTTTTGTTTGATATGCATTTAAAATTCATTTTAATCAATTTGGATTTATTTTATTTGTGAATTTTAGTTTTTGTTTGATATGCCTATAAAATTCATTTGGATTTGTTTTATTTGTGAATTAGGTGTACCAATTTTGAAGAATTTTTTCCATGTTAGTAAATTTATACTAGCACAATCTCAAATTTGTGGTTGGTGAACGTCGAAAGGACGGTTTGCAAAACCTGAACTGTCAGGGGAAAGATAAACGACTCAGAGGTGGACGGAAGGAGTGGGAAATAGTTGGTTGGAAGGAGGGAAGGAGTTGGTTGGAAGGAGACAGTGTGTTCATAACGTGGCTGGTGAAGGCCAAAGATTTAGGTTGACCTAGAAAATGAAACCCTAATTATTCATACTTGGCAATCAACTAACCACCATAATAAATTTTAAATATGATTAAGTAAAAGTTAAAAAATAAACAATGTAAAGTGATGTCTTTATAATAGTGAGGAAGTTAGTGGTTGAAATCACAACCATTGATTTATTGGGACTACTAAGAATATTCCATCAATATTTAATCTTGTCCATACAAAACTGATTAAGCACTAAAAACCTATTAAATGTGCCCATGGTCAATAGGTGTACGTCTTTAGGCTTAATAATTTAGAAATTTTCATCATATTTAGAATTATTTGTAAATTTAGGGTTTTGATTTAATTTTTAAAATTTGATGAAATTAATAGTTTTTTGTTTGCTAGTTTGTGTGTGAATCGCACCAGATTTGAGTCACACCAATCTTTAACATGGTAAACTGGTGACTTTAACATCACGAAGTGCCTTAACAACACACTCCTTCACAAACTATCTTACAACTCAAGAATACAACTCAAACAATATAAAATTAATAATTGATTCATAATAAAATTAATCTTATTTGAAAAGTGCGTCCTTTTGTTATCAGAAAACTGAGATCTTTTGCTACCATCCTTTTTTTACCACATTATAACTGAGGATCCTTCTGCTACCATCCCTTTCTTTTACCAGATTAAATAACTACACGTTCAGTATATGCTCGTAGAAGAGTTGGTTTGAACGGACGTTCCAGTGGCAAAATGAGGAAGACTGKATCCAACTACCAGTCTACTCGTGCAAGATCTACTGCCGTGTGGCGAATGATCCTTCTTCTTCTCGATTATTCTTTAACTTGGTTGCAGCCCCGCAATGTCTGAACATGAAGCCTTTGATCACAGTTAAATACGCACAAGCCGAGACACACAGCCATACGTTCATACTTTTTGTGTATGTAAACTCTCAGTCAAACAAACGTTCATAGGCATAACTATTATCATGGATCCGCCACCGCCTCCGGGAGGACCTCCTGGCTTTGATCCCTTCGGTCCTCCTCCGCCTGCGCCAGGGCCTCCATTTGATCCATTCGCTCCTCCTCCATCTGCACCAGGGCCTCCGTTTGATCCATTCGCTCCTCCTCCGCCTGCTCCAGGGCCTCCGTTTGATCCATTCGCTCCTCCTCCACCAGGTCCTATGGGTGCCCCACCGCCGCCTGGTCCTCCAGGCGGGCCTCCTCCTCCTGGCCCTCCATTTCCTTGAAGGAAGAGTTTATGTATACACAGGTCTCAGCTAGACTAGAACTCCCTATTCTCTATGGTATATCTTATCTTATCTTTTGCAGTAGCCTAAGATATCTACTTAAGTGGTATACTGTGACTTTCTCTGCTACTTCTATATTGAAATCATGAGTTCTTTAATGTTACTATATCGTAACCTGTATCTTAAATGTTTGCATTTTAATGGAATTAATATCTATTGGTAAAGATGGAATTTTAGAGATATATTGAGTTTGTTATCTTGGAAAATGCTGAAAGTGTATGTTTTCACAGTTAATTATAATTGTTATGGAGCTCTTAATTGTTGTAGTTTAATATTTACTAGTTTTGGTTTTTAGTTTTTTTTAGACAATATTTTTAAGAGATATTTGCTCCAAATTCAGATAGAAATTATTAGATCAGCAAATTTGAATAATTATTTCTGTGTAATCCTAGTACTCCAAAGGTTTTCAACAAGCTAAATCCATTTTTGTATTAAAAAATAATTTTTAAACAATATAAAATAGTGATTTAGTACAGATTTATGTGGCCTGATTTCTTGCAGATTTATCTTATCTTTTACAATAGCCTAAGATATCTACTCAAGTGGAATAACCTGACTTTCTATGCTACTTTTCTATTGAAATCATGAGTTCTTTGATGTAACTATAAAGTAACATGTATCTTAAATGTTTGCATTTTAATGTGATTAATATCCATATATATAGATGAATTTTAGAGATATTTTAAGTCTGAATCCGTTTTTGCATTAAAAAATAGATTTTAAACAACATAAAATAGTGATTTAGTGCAGATTTAGATTTATGTGGCCTGATTTCTTGCAGATTTATCTTATCTTTTGCAATAGCTTAAAATATCTACTTAACTGGAATAACTTGACTGTCTCTGCTACTTCTATATTGAATTCATGAGTTCTTTGATGTAACTATAAAGTAACATATCTTAAATGTTTGCATTTTAATGTGATTAATATCCATATATATAGATAGAATTTTAGAGATATTTTAAGTCTGAATCCGTTTTTGCATTAAAAACTAGATTTTAAACAACATAAAATAGTGATTTAGTGCAGATTTATGTTGCTTGATTTTCTGCAAATTTATGTGGCTTGATTTCTTGCAGATTTATCTTATCTTTTGCATTAGCCTAAGATATCTACTTAAGTGGAATAATGTGACTTTCTCTGCTACTTATATATTGAAATCATGAGTTCTTTGATGTAACTATAAAGTAACATGCATTTTAATATGATTAATATCTATATGTATAGATGGAATTTTAGAGATATTTTAAGTTTATTACTTTAGAAACTTTTTAAAGTGTATGTTTTCATAGTTAATCATAATTTAAACGGTTAAAAATGTATGTTTTCATAGTTAATTATAATTGTTGGAAGCTTTTAACTATTTATTTTTTTTCTCCAAATAAATTATGTAAAAAGTTTTCTAATATCTATTTCTTTTCTCACTTTTTACCTTTATTTATTTATTTGTTAATATGGTCTCATGTCTCATAATAAAACAATTACAGATACAAAACTAAAGAATGATATGGATCATTGGGATGGTTTTTCTCTATTTGCACTTGTGACTCGCAACAAACCAGCTCTTCGATATTTTTCACAATACTTCGATCCACTGTTTCAATGTTCAGATATATCCTCATTGTTTCGATCCACATTTTCAGCTCAATCTTAATTGATAAATTATGTTTTTTTTATATAAAATTCATTTGACAACATCCTTACCCTTTATGCATTATTACTAAGTGTATACAAACTACTTCATGCTTTATTATTGTATCGTTGTATATTGAATGTTTGCGTTAGGTCTGTAAAGGGCAGATTAATCTGCTGGTTGGTCTAGACTGAGTACATTTTAGTCGGAAATTCCTGTTGGATGCATCAATCTACTTTCTGATAGTCGATTCTAATAAAATTGGAGAGAGTTATAATAGAGAATTATGAAAATGGAAATCGGAATTGAATCTTTAACTGATAAATACTAATAAGTTAATTAATATTATGATATTATTGATTTTTTTTAGTTAATTTTTTTTTTTATATTTTCATATTTATATTTATATATTTATACACTTTACAGTTTTTTTTTTCTTTCATATTTATATTTATACATATAATTGTGTATAATGTTTTTTTTGTTAATTCCATATTTATATACAATTATTTACATTGTTTCATGTGTATGATATTATTATATATCATGTATATTTTTGTAAATTTTAACAGTTAAATGGTTGTAAGAAGGAGATCCTCATCCCACAAACAAAAAGTATCATATACCAATTTAATACATAACTTGACTCTGACTTCAAAATTAAATTATTATTATTACTTATTTTTTATAATATTTCACATTAAAATAATAAAAATTTATTATAAATTATATTTTTTAATTCAAAAAATTACTTAACCATATGGAAAGAAAAATTACCTTAGTATCCTCTTCTAGCAATTATCTTGTAAATATATGATATTTATATGCACCTACAACTTACAACTCATAAATAAATAAATAAGTAAAAATTAATAAAATATTTATGATCTAGAATTTTTTTATACTTTATAGCTATAAAGTATAAAGTATGTATATGAAAAATAAACTTTATCTTTATAAGGAAAATATTGTTTTTAGAAATCATTATATTAATAATATAACAAAAATTAATTTAAAGAAGTTGATTTTAAAGATAATAATTAATATCATTATTATCAATTAAAAAATTCTTTTTCATTTTTAAAGTCAATTTAAAATAACAATTGTTATTTATTTTTTCTTCTTTTCAATATGAGCACTCCAAAAACTCAACTTGTAAGGGGGGGCTTTTAGGATTATACAGAATCATTAGAAAAAATGAGAGGAGAAAGAGATGTCAAAGGCCAAATAGAGTTATAATCATTATAAAAAAGGAGTGAAGAAATAAACTTAAAAATCCAAATAGAGTTAGAGGCAATGCTTGATAAAAAAATTAGTCTCTTCAAAGTTACCATTCAAAGTCAAATAGAGGATAGATTGTAGGAGTTCAAGAGTCAAATTGCAGACAATGGAGTACGAGATTCAAGAAATAGAAAAAAAAAAACAATCAACCCAATGAGGAGATCTTGAAAACAATCACAACTTGAGAGATAGGATTAAAGACTTAGAACAAAAACTAACCAATAATTTGACCCTAAGTAATCTAGAAAACAAATTGGATATCAAACCCATCAAAGAGGAAATGAATAAGCTAATTGAATGGGACCATCAGTGTAATAAAATAGACTTGAACCTCATAATTTTTGGTATAAAAGAACAACAAGATGAGGATACACTAGCAATACTAAAAGAAGAATTAAAAAATAAATCATAAATTGAAACAACTTACCTCATAGAAGAAAAGAGGATAGGAAAAATAATTGATCATAAAGATAGATTGATCTGTGTCAAAGTAAGTTGTAATGACCATAAATATAACATACTCAATAAATCTCTGAGCTTAAAAGGGTTAGAAATATTTATAAATGAAGACTTCATTCCTGAATACCAAGCTGAATTAAGGAATGAAATTCAAAAGGTAAAAGAAGCCAAGAAAGAAGGAAAATGGGCCCAATAATTAGAAATAAAAAAACTATTGTTAGGGATATAGACCAGAAGAATAATGGGTGAGTGCACAAAGTTGGTGGAAGAAAAAGTGGCAAGGGGGCCAATAGGAGTGCATGCTCACAGGAACACACACGTGTTCATAACCCTATAGGTTTGGCAAGGTCCTAACCTCCAGTCAGCATGCCACGTAGATTCGTCGGTAAGAACGCACACACGTTCTTGTTGTGCCCAATTTTTAAGGGACCACAAACGTGTTTTGTGCTCATTTTCACACTGCACTCACAATTTTCCCAATTCGAGAATGAAAATAGGACTAATAGAGGAGGAAAAAAACCCGAGATCTTACCACCGTGTGCATTGCAAGGAAGGTATGGTTGATTTTTTGTCTTTTCCTATTGGCTTTGAAAAAAATACAAAACAATTAGTCATGGGTTATGGATGTAAATCCCAATGATATTGAACACTTATTAGCTAGGTTTACTACACATAATTAATACTTGATTGTAAATCTCTCATTAATTCACTAATCTTGTATATGCTTTTTTCAAGTTCATTGTAAAGATAACACATAGTTTTTATTTGTTTTACACAAAATTATGTTAATGATTCTGTTGGGATAAAATGAAATTGTTATTTGTAATGTCCTCAAGGTGTAGGATAGTTGGTGACATAGTGTGTTGTTAAGGCCCTCCGTGATGTTAAAGTCACCGGTTCGAAACCTGCGGGGACAAAAAATCCATCCATGTTAAGGGTTGGTGTGGCTTAGGACGGGTGCGATCGCCAGGTGATTTTGACAGCTTAGATGCCCCTGAGTCATGGTTTCTTAGCTATAGGTTAGTCCCACATGTCACGGACAAACTAACAAACTAAAAAAAAAGAAATTGTTGTTTGTAATACCTTTGTCACAAATCCACTTTAAATTTCCTTTTAAAAAAACAAAATATATTATAAAATGGAACCCGAAGACAATGTAAACCACCAACCAACAGACCAAGGCGAGGAAAACCCCAACCCACCACAACCACCCAACTTAAACATCCAAACCAATGATGGGTTAGACACATTAAGAAAACTTGTAAATCAATTAAGGAACACAAGAGAACCAAGTAAAGAGTCCTTGTCCATTTCTTTGGATGTCATTGTGAGGTCCATTACAAGTGCCCAAGGGAAATTGACTTCTATTTCTGAATATAGGGAAATAATGTTTGAGTATTACAATGCTGGATTGGATAGAAAGAAAATTGGATACTTGGGTATATCAAAACAAGAAATTATGTCTATTTTTATTAATCCCCGATCTCAACAACAACCACCTATGACCAAGAAATGCATTTGCATTGACTGGTTTATCCACCCCAAAATTAATAAAAACTGGATGGATAGGTGGTACATGGTATTTGATAAACCTCCTTGCAATAATAGGGAGGTGCCTTTGTATTGTTTTTCAAAAATTGTGGGATGAATTTATTTTGGGTTAGCATGTCAACTACTTTGACATCAGTGACTTCCAAGGGGCGGGTCAAGGGTCTACACAAGACCAAGAACATGCTAGGAATGATCCCATGTTAGGTATTTGCTCCCCCAAGCGAAGACCTGATCCCCCTTCCCAACATCCTCCTGTTGCATAGAGATTGCAATAGGTAAATTTAGCTATATCATCATTGACTCAGAGCATAGTGCAACATGGTAGCTTCATTGCACTATCTCAATAGGAGGTGCCTGCCGATGACATTGATAGAGGGGTTGAAGATTCACCCCATACAATAGAGTGGAGTGAGGAGAGGGCACATAGACATAATAGTCATCCATGTGAGCCTCAAATATTCTCGAGTTGCAGGTAGACCTGCTATGGGCCTATGGAGGACAGTCGACAACAGAGGTTCATGGAGGAAGTTAGTATCTTAACCATATCTATGTTCTTCATCATTGTATATTTATATGGTATTCTGTGTATTTATATTGTTATATTGTTATGTTGTTTTATAGTTGGTATGTCCATGTAGCATACCCTCTACGCCCATGCATGCATCAATGCATGTCTTCACCACTAATGCAACAATAGAGGCAACCTGCTCATTTGGTGTATCCCATACACATGTATGTGTCACATTTGATCAATTCACCATGGTCATTTATTTATGTTATGGAATCTTCTAATTTTTAATTTTCTTATGTTTCTACAGGTTGTGGGACTGGACGATGCCGAGGAATTTCCATCTGGGATAGAGAATCACCTACATCACAGGTATCATGTGTAGAGTTAAATATCAGTTTTTTTGTATTTATGTTGTTGAACTTTACTATTTGGTACTAATAGTTCAATATTATTAATATGTATGCAGGTTGTTGACATATTTGCTAGTTATAGTACTAGTCCAATCCCACCCCCACCACCATTTCAATCAGTCCCATCCATCGAGGCTACCACAATAGAGGTTTCCTTGGAGCAGGTTGTATAGGGGAGAGATCCACCTGCTAGCGACTCTCCTCTGAGGCCCGAGATATTCATGGTGAGATAATGTGTTGATGATATTTTCTTATGTATCATGAATTTGATTTTATGCATATTTGTTTAATTTTCATGATTTGATTCTTATAACTGATGCAGGGTGGCATCGTTGAGTGATTAAGGTTGTAGAGGAGGGTAACACCCTCACGATTTTCAGTCCCATATTTGGTGAGTTGTCTTACGTTAAATCAAAAAGTATTATTTTGTAAGTCTTTTAATTCATGGTAGAAAAAAAATTATAACAATGTTTTTTTTTTAGCAGTCTCTGGAGCAACGAAGCACGCCCAGGCCCAAATCCACTCAAGGTGCTTCTTTAAGAAAGATAAGAAAGATATATTTCTAGGATGATCCTGAGGGTGGCGAGGGTGGAAATGGTCAATGATTGAACAATTATTTCCATTTTGTATCTAGGCCACCAAATGGATGTTTTTCTTTTATTTATTTTTATTTTTTATGTTAGGGCACTTGCTACCATTTTGTATATTGGGAACGAGGTGCCATTTTGTAAAAAATGTACAATTTAGATGATGTTGAATACACACACACACACACACATATTTCATGACACATTTTTTTATGAATCTCATTGATTCTTCATTTTATGTTGATGAATGTATGAATTTCAAAGTGTATGAATTTTATGTGTATGAATGTATGATTTTTTTCTAAAATGATTATAAATACATGCATTACACATTAACACATCTCTTATGGTGGAAAATATTTCTACGTGCTAAATCCATAAGAAATTAATGGTTATCATTACCTAAATTTGACAAAATGCTGAAGTTCCATCCTAGTTAAGACTCCATGAACCAATAATAACAATCATGTAGGATAACATAATCAAAATAGAAATAAGAGAGTTGAAGCCTCACATTACTCTATCCAAAATGAAGCATGGTTAATTATAATGACAATCACAACATGTTACAATGATTTCTTAATACAAAATCAACACATAAAATATGAGTGCACAATAAAGCCTCACATCAAATGAAAATATACCTCAAATTCTCCATTAAGCTTGCTAAAATGTTCTACAATGTAGCCCAAGAGGAGAGTTTCTAAATTCCCAAATTCTCCACCCTTTACAATGGAGAGAGATAATTGTTCTTTATAGAGCGAGTCTCTTCTCTTATACAATAAAATATTGTTATTTTCTAACTAACTCCATGACAAGTCAAATAAATATTATAATAATGAATTAGTTAGATCTCTCCTCAATCCATGGTTGACCATGTTACAACATGTGGAAATTAACTTCTCGAAATAAATTCACCCTCATCCAAAAATAGTAGTAGTATACACCAAATAATTATCATGAAGGGGACACACCACCAAAAATAAGCATCAAGCCAATTCAAATGCCAAGTGTCCACATGGAATGTTCCCTCCAAGAATGTGCATGCATGCAACCACTATACATGTCTAAATTCCAAGGTAGAAAACTCCATGGATGAATGTGAAAGATGCCAAGTGGATGGGGTGTCCACAACAAAGTATGTGATCAATTCCTCATCTTTCCTTTCTTTTCCTTTTCTTTCCTTGCTTGGATAGCCTGGTCTTGCCTTTTCTTTCCTTTCTCGCATAGCCTTGCCTTGCCTTTGATTGCCTAGCCTTGCTTTGCGTTCCTTTACCTTTACTTTCCTTGCCTTGTCTTACCTTGCCTAGCCTTTCCATGCCATACCATACCATGCCTTTCCTTGACTTGCCATGCCATGCCTTGCCTTGCCATGCCATGCCATGCCTTTCCTTCACTATCCATGCCATGTTGCATTCCTTGCCTTTCCATGCCATGTGGCATGCCTTGCCTTGCCATGCCATTACCTTTCCATTACATTCCTCTCCTCACCTTTCCATGCCTTACCTTGCCTTGCATTTCCATGCCATGCCATGCCATACCATGCCTTGCATTGCCTTTCCTTTCCATGCCATATCATGCCTTGCCTTGCCTTGCCTTGCCTTTCCTTGAATTGACTTTCCATACCATGCCTTTCCTTTCCATGCTATGCCATGCCTTGTTCACCTCAACACTATATCCATTTGGATATTGCATAGCTCATATCCATGCATGTGCATTACAAATTTCATATGAGAATCCTTATCTGTATTAATGTTCAATTAATAAATGTGCTTATTCACACAATGCCTTGCATATATTATACTTTAACAACATATTTTTGAACTAGTATCAACATACCAAAGTTCCACATTTCAATTTGAATGTTTAAACAAATCACAAAAATATCATCATCATAAACACATAACAATAAAAATAATATCCTGCAATACATAAATAAATACAGATGTATACATATCAAATGTCTATATTATTCTAACTAAACGCAACAAATAGTAATCAATGAATCACTAATATAAGTAAAAATCAAAGTTCTAACCTTCTAAGACCAAAATATAGGTTGTTACATTTACAAATCCCTAGAACACAACTATGATCTAAAACAGACTAATCCCTCCTTGCATGTCTTTCCATGTAGCTTCCCATTTTAACCTATACAACAATAAATAGATATATTTCCATAACATTATGCAAGGGAAACTTCAAATCAAAATATGGATTGTAATGAAAAAAGAATCACAAAAAAAGGAACATTTCTCATCCCAAGAAATAAAAAACATTTTTTCTAGGGACATATGGCTTAACTTTGTATTAGAAATGTCCTTTCTATCCAACAAAGTGATTTTTCCTTTCCATGCATTTCCTTGCCATGCCATGTCATGCCATGCATTTCCTTTCCATTCCATGCCATGGCATGGCATGTCTTTCCTTTCCATGCCATGCCTTGCAATGTTCCTTGCCTTGTCATTCCATCCCATGCCATATCTTGCCTTGCCTTGCCATGCCATGCCATGCTTTGCCTTGCCAAGCCATGCCTTTCCTTACCATGCCTTGCTTTGCATTTACTTTTCTTACCATGCCATGCCATTCCATGTCATTCCATGCCATGCCATGTCATTCCATGCCACGCCATGTCATGTCATGCCATGCCATGCAATGCCTTTCCTTTCCATGACATGCCTTTCCTTGCCATGCCATAACATGTCATGCATTGCATTGCCTTCAATTTCCATGCCATGCCTTTTCATGCCATGCCATGCCATTCCATTCCATGCCTTTCATTGCATTGCCTTGCCTTTCCATGCCATGCCTTGCCTTGCCTTTCCTTGCTTTTCCATGCCTTACCTTTCCAAGCCATGCCTTGTCTTTCCATGCCATGCCTTGTCTTTCCATTCCATGCAGTGGCATGCCTTTCCTTGCCATGCCATGCCTTTCCTTTCCTTTCCTTGCCATGCCATGCCTTGCCTTGCCATGTCATGCCATGCCTTGCCTTGCAATTCCTTGCCTTGCCAAGCCATGCCTTGTCTTACCATGCCACGCCATTCCATGACATTCCTTGCATTACTTTGCCTTTCTATGCCATGCCTTTCCTTGCCATTCTATGCCATGCCATGACATGCCTTAGCTTGCCATGCCTCATTTTTCCTTTCTTTTCCTTTCCAAGCCATGCCTTTCCATGCCATGGAATGTGTTTCATTTCCATGCCTTTCCTTGCCTTGTAAAGACATGTCTTTCCATTCCATGCCATGCCATGCCATGTCATCCCTTTCCATGCTTGGACATGCCATACCATGCCATTCCATGCCATGCATTTCCTTCACTTTCCATGCCATGCCTTGCATTTCATTTCATTCCATGCCTTTCCATGCCATGCCTTGCAAATGTTTTATTGCCACACATTGTTGTATAAGTGTTTTACAGATGTCCCTACCCTCTCAATCATTCTTGTCTTAAATAGACTCTTATTGACCATGCCAATATTTGGATTCTTGTAGTAATGATTCTTATATCCCAGTGAACACTTCAATTTGATAGTTTCTTTTGTTGTTAAAAAAAAAAGTTATGAAAAATGAGGCTTTATGATATGCCCCTATTGATAAAGAAACGAGAGATGAAAAGTAATATTTTATGCTAAGTTGGTATCTCTAGCTTCAAATGGAAAGAGATTTGATCAAATATGCAATTATTTCAAAATCATAAATCAAATAGCTCTTACCAATTTTTTCTTACCAATTATTTCAAAATCATAAATACAATAACTCTCACCTTGCCATGCCATGCCATGCCTTGTCTTGCCATGCCATTCCATGACTTTCCATGCCATGCCATGACTTTCCATACCTTTCCTTTCCATGCCATGCCATGCCTTGCCATGTCTAGCCTTACAAGGAGTTAAATTGTCAAACATATGTAATAAGAATTGAGAAAAACCCTAGTTCCAAAGATCCTCCATCAAATAATTTTCTAGGAAACAGAATGATAGTTGAAGGGCCCCACTAGCTGCAACTCGATGCCCCGTATCTAATGTAACTGATGATTCATCCATCCAAGTCCCGGCTTGAGTTTTATTGTGAGTTGCAACTCGCCTCCTCAAGCCATTCAGGGACATGTTGGAAATTTGGTCTTGGGGCATAAAATCCAAACTGAGCGGCATAACCTAGTTCCATAAGATCCCACAGGTCTGTTTGGATAAGGCCCACATGACCATGATACACACAATCACCCGACATAGTGTTCTTGAAAATTGACCTCTTGTTCAAAAATTGCACTATGCATCCTTGAGCAAAGCCCTAGTACCGAATATCTTCCAACCATTTTTTTTTCAAAGACCGAAATGATAGTGGAAGGGCCCCACTAGCTAAAAAATGGTGCCTCAAATTCAATGCAAATAACGGTTCATCCATCCAATTCCCAGTTTGAGTTTTATTGCGAGTTGCAACTCACCTCCTCAAGCCATTTAGGGACATGTTGGCAATTTGGTCTAGGGACATAAAATACAAACCGAGCAACATAATAGAGTTCCATAAGCTCCTGCACATATATTTGGCCAAGGCCCATGCGACCACACTACCCATAATTGCCTGACACAATGTTCTTGAAAATCGATCTCTTGTTCAAAAATTGCACTATGCTTCATTGAGAAAAACCCTAGTTCTGGAGATCCTCCATCAAACTATTTTTTAGGAAACAAAATGATAGTGGAGGGGCCCCACTAGTTGAAACCTGATACCCTAGATCCAATGCAACTGACAGTTTGTCCATCTGAGTCTCGATTTGATTTTTATCACGAGTTGCAACTCGCCTCCTCAAGCCATTCACAGATAGGTTTCCAATCTGGTCTGGGAGCATAAAATACAAACCAAGCAGTATAATAGAGTTTCGTAAGCTCATACATTCATGTTTGGCCAAGGCCCACATGAACATGCTACCCATAATCGCCCCACACAATGTTCTTGAAAATCAACCTCTTGTTCAAAAATTGCACTATGACTCATTGAGCAAAACCCTAGTTATGGAGATCCTCCAAACACTTTTCTGTGCAAAAAAATGACTGTGGAGGGGGCCCAAAATCTAAAGCCTAGTGCCCCAGATCCAATGAAACCGACGATTCATCGATCTGAGTCCCAATTTGACTTTTATCCTGAGTTGCAACTTGCCTCCTCTATCCATTTAGGAACATGCTGGAAATTTGGTCCAGGGGTATAAAATCCAAACTGAGTATCATAACAAAGTTCTGGAAGATTTTGCATGTCTTTTTGGCCAAGGCCCACGTGACGACTCTACCCACAATCACCCGAAACAATGTTCTTAAAAATTGACCTCTTGTTCCGAAATTTCACCATGCCTCATTGAGCAAAACCCTAGTTCCAAATATCCTCCTTCAAACACGTTTCCAGGAAACATAATGAGTATGGAAGGGGGCCACTAGCTGAAACTTTGTGCCCCAGATCCAATGCAACCGACAATTTTTCCATCTGAGTCACGGTTTGAGTTTTATTGCAAGTTGCAACTCACCTACTCTAGCCATTCAAAGACATGTTGGCAATTTCGTCTGGGGGTATAAAATCCAAACCGGGAAACATGACCAAGTTTCGTAAGCTCCCAAACATCTGTTTGGCCAAGGCCCACAAGACCACACTACCCACAATTTCTCGAAACAATGTTGTTGAAAATTGTCCTCTTGTTCAAAAAATGCACTATGCCTTGTTGAACAAAACCCTAGTGCCGAAGATCCTCCAAAAGACAATTTCCTGAGCAACGAAATGATAATAGAGGGACCCCACTAGCTAAAACCTGATGCTCCAGATCAAATGCAACCGATGGTTCATTGATCCAAGTCCTGGTTTGAGTTTTATTGTGAGTTTCAACTTACCTCCTTAATCCATTCAGGGACATGTTGGCAATATACCTAGACCTAAATGATGACCATGCGAGAGAGAGAGGCATGTCAAGGAAAGGTCTAGGTCTAAGTATTTTCATGACTTGTGGTGTCTAAGTCTTTCCATGTCTAGGTCTTACAATGTATAGGAGTGTGAGGGAGAGAGAGGGAGACAAACATGGGGGTAGACAGGGAGAGTGAGAGGGAGACAAAGAGGGGGGGTAGATGTAGGGAAGAGAGAGAGAGAGAGAGAGAGAGAGAGAGAGAGAGAGAGAGAGATACAAATGGATATCGGTGACAAACCACCTTTTCCAATTGGCTCAAAACAAGTTTTTGGCAATTTTGATAATTTACTATTTTTAGCAGTTTTTCGGGTCCTGAACTTCCAGAGCCGTTTTGAGGCCCTAAACGACGTTTTTTGGGCATATACTGGTTCGAAATTATCATCATGACATTTTTGTCAATAGTTTTAGTCCTCGGATAGATATTTCCAACGAGTTATCGTGTGTCTAAAACAGATATCGTATTCAAAAGTTACGACCCCGGGAAGTTGATGTACTGACTTACCCAAACAGGGCCCACATGATTTTTGCGCTTCATCTCCTAGGGTTAGGTTTTTGGATTTCTAGGGATTTTTACATTCCTGTTTATTGTAAAAAAGTCCTTCAGAGCCTCATTGTAATCATCTTCTTGTGAATGAGTGCAACCATCACATCTCTTCTCAGGGATAAGTCGCCACCATTCCAACAAGCTTGTTTTCCGCTGCATTTTATAGTTCCATCTTATTTCCTTATTGAATAGAAAGCCA
>ML777980.1:235744-247565 GCA_009831015.1 Picea engelmannii
CCATGGTCTACCCAGCAATAGATGACAAACATCCATGGGAATAACATCACATAAGATCTTATCATTATATCCACCTATCTTGAATTCAACCAAGCATTGTTTAGTAACAGTTACCTAGTGTCCTTTCTGTAGCCAGGAAACTCTATATGGGCTTGGATGATCAGTCATCTCCAGCTCCAACTTCTCTACCATCTCTGTGGATACGAGATTATCCATGCTACCACTATCTAAAATGACCTTGCATACCCTATCCTTGGTCTTGCAAGCAGTCCTAAAGAGTCTGGTCCTTTGGAATGAGCTTTCCACCTCCTTCTCAGGTGTCAAAAGGACTTTTCGCATCATAAGCGATCTTCCACCTTCAGTGTCTTCTGCCTCAACATCCCGCCTCTATGCTTCGGTGATGTGAGCTTCTCCAATGTCCTTCTTTTTTTCTGGACACTCATAAGATTTGTTCCCATTCTTCCCGCATGTGAAGCATGTGATTACTCCACCTCTTCCTCTTCCTCTGCCTCTAGTACGAGAAAAAGTGTTGTTGTCAGCATAATCTCCTCTCTGCTCATTATGCTGCCCTCTCTGTTCAACATATGGCCCCCGCTGTGAGGCTCCACCTCTCTCTGCATGAGTCTGAGGTTTCTTCCATTCCTCCTTGGGCTTCTGGTATTTGTCCTGGGCAACTGCTTTGCCTATGAGCTAACTTCTGCCTCGGCCCCTCTAACTCTATTTTTGGCTCAACTTCTCCTCAGCTTTCAGATCCATCTGATAAGCATCTTCCACTGTTTGAATGGTTACCATGCTCATCTCATCCTGGATATCATATCTCAGGCCATTCATGTATCTGACAACTTTTTCATCATCGCTCTCCCGATGACCTGCCCTGATGTTCAGTCGATAGAATTCCTCTGTGTATTCCTTCACTATCATCAGCTTCTGTCTCAGGTTTTGCATTCTCCTAAATAGAGTAATTTGATAGTCTCTGGGGATGAATTTCGCTTTCATATTCGTGATCATCCGATCCCAACTCTTAATTTTCTGCTTTTCCTTACAGCGTCTATCTTCTTGTAGCTCGTCCCACCACAATGCTGGGTGTCCCTTCAATCTCGTGACAACATGCCTGACTTTCTTATCTTCTTCGACGTCTTTGTAGTCGAAGTAAGTATCCAGAGCTCTAATCCAATCTAGAAGCTCCTCTGCATCCAAGTTTCCCTCGTAAACTGGAATGTCCATCTTCGTTTTTGCACCCATCCTGGAAATAGCTTTGATTAGACGTTCATTGGCTGCATCCTCGACTGCAACTTCTTCTTCATGTTAAGCTTCAGCTTCTCTTTCAGAATCACTTAGATTCCCTGCACTAGCTGTGCATCTTTGCGCTGTCTCCATGTCCTCGAGTCTAGCTTGGAGATCACACATATGCCTCTCCATTTCTGGATTGGTTACCTGCCTGCCTCTTCTTCTTGGCATTTCCCTATCCTCTAGATCAGGTGATTGCCTTTCTCTCCTTGGCGGCATGGTGAATTATTTTTCTCTGCTACAGAAAGAAAAGAATATTTTTGCGCTTAGCTCTGATACAACTTTGACGTTGTGTATCAGAGTACTCCTTACCCCTTATGCCTTCCTTGCCTGAAATATACAGACAAGAATCTGAGGCTCTGATACCAAACCTGATGTTGTGTATCAGAGTACTCCTTACCCATTATGCCTTCCTCACCTAAAATATACAGACAAGAATCTGAAGCTCTAATACCAAACTTGATGCAGCCACACCCGCAGGCACGCCTGCTCACAGGATCGTCTCTTCCTTTCGGCCTGAAGAACTGGAAACGTTCTTCTAATTCCCTATCGGGAATTTTCCACACCCACAACAATTCTCCAAAAGATCTCCCTTAACGATTGGGAAATCGGACTTCGCAGGTTCGTGATGTCAAAGGTCAAGCGTTGCACTCTCGAATCCCCGAGACCCGATGACCAATCAACGCTGACCTTCTCCTTCCTCTCTCGAAACTTCAACTATTGCGATTTCTCCTCTCGTGATGCCAAGCAAATCGGTTCTCCGACTCCCGATGCCCAATGCATCGAAATTCTGAGGTACACGTGCGAGTCGACCTTTCCACTTCCCATCACTTCTATCAGGATTTCGGACTTCGTGGGATCGTGAATCCTAATGCCAAAATGTTTAGGACTTTACTTTCCCCGAACTCCGATACGGTGTGCCACCTATCTTCCACCAGTTCCTGTGGCCCCAATATCCCTTCACCGTCGGAATATCGTGTTTCATGATTCCACACTGCCAGAGTATCCTTCCCTCAAGACTCCCGATACGCCGAACCCTGACTTCCTTGGATCTTCTGACACGCATCCCAATTTGATGGATAGTTCTGAGTCCGTCGGAATATCGCGGATCGCGATATCACAATTATTGTTGCAATATTTTGGAGGTTCAATCTACGAAACTCCGATGCACGATATACGTGTAGATCCAATGGTCCTCGTGGCCCTGATCAACGACCCTTATCCCTCCTGGGTTTTGAATACTTTCACCCTTGCACTGTAACCTCTCTGCTCCTCCACAAGATCCAACGGCTCTCAGTGTTTCGTGAAATCTCCTCGAAGAATTTCGACCGTCCGTTCCTTCTCGATAAATTCTGCGAAAGGACTAAGTGTTCTTCTACGGAACCCGTCCACTTGCGCGTAACTTGCGACACTTCTTGCAAGCCTTCCAGGCACAACTTGTCTACACTGTCCTTCGACAAACTCAAAGGCCTATCCTTCCTGAGCTTTTCTCACAGCTTTAAGTCTTTAGAAAGAAAACTCCTTTTCCCGCACTCCTTGCGGAAAACCTTCAACCACGTCTAAGTGTTGAAGCTCCTTGACTCTGCGCACGTCTGTAGCAACAGTCCTTCGAAATTTCCTCAGGACTTCGCAACCCTGAGACTTTTACCTGGCCTGCGAACTCCTTGCACGACTCCTGTGCTCAACTGCACCCTTGGGATAAATGAGAACAAAAGTTAAACTACCTAAGCCTTTTGTCAATGCACTCCTTGCATACACTTCGACTGCATTCCTTGCAGGAATCTCTAGCTCAGATAGGGAAACAATTGAAACTCATTCCCTTATCCTTTCAGATTTCACCTTTAACATGAAATCACATAACCAAAAATAGATGACAATGCATAACAGGAAAACAAATACTCATGAGCACATCATTTAACACACATACATAGAGAACAAACACAAAACCATGAATCTGAACCAATTTCTTCTATTAATTCAAGATCTATACATGGGTGTTCTTCTAAATCTCTCTGCTATTCTCCTGTGCTCTTCCTGCTTCAATAGTCATGCTCAGGCTCATCTTGTTACAATGATACAATGAGGGTGTCTATATTCGTTTTCCCTCCAGCTCCTAAATTGTCTAGTCTAGAATTAAAATCCTATCTACCTACATTAACTATTTTAAATGCCGTCTATCTACTAAGGATGAGAGCGAATCGCTCAAGGTCCAATACAATATACAAAGTGCGCCTCATTAAATCTTCTCATTAATGTTTGTGCAACAGTTTCAAGGTGAAATTCAAAAAGAAATTATGTTGGCTTGTCCAGCTATCCTTCGCTTCCGCGCTAGCTCGCTTGACGTGTTGGCGATGCTCCTGCATCACTCTACCCCATTCTCTCTTTAATTATTACATCTAACCCTCACTCTCTCACTCCCTATATCCCCCTCCCTCTCTCTCCCCCACTCTTCCCACCTTGATCTCTTTTCTTCTATCTAACCCCCCTTCCCTCTTTCCCCCCCCTTCCTATCACTCTCTCTCTTTGTACCCCCCTCTCTATCTCCCTGTCCCTCACTCTCACACACTCTCTTTGTCTTCCCCTCTCCCCCTCTTTCACTCTCTTTCTTCCTCTCTCTCCACCCCCTCTCTACATCGCAAGGAAATAAATGACCTTGAAATAGACATGTTAAGACCTAGACATAGACATAGACATAGCAAGACATAGAAATGGAAAGACCTAGACCATGACTTAAGCCTATACAATGACCATGACATAGACCATGACATAGACCTAGAGCTACATCTATACCATGACATAGATCTAGATCTAGACTTATACCATGACCATGACGTAGACCATAACCTAGAGCTTGACCTAGACCATGACCTAGAAACCCCTAGATCCATCTAAGCCTAGGAATAACCTATACTTAACCCTTAACCCCCTACACACTTGAGCCCTAGGTATATTATGGATATACCATTGCACCCACATTACCCAGATCTGGGTGCTCTAACCATTTCTCTATGCTTCAAAACACTTTCAATCCTAAGCGCTTATGTCCTAGTTTTCCCCAAACCCTTATACATATTTATTCGTAAATATGCTTGGTCTATAATAAATGATGTATCCATTACATTAATATTGTGCATGTGTGCTTATGAATTGAAAGCCTTGTTATTGTCACTCATCCATGACAAACATGAATGCATGGGCATTCTTGGAATGCACACATACATTAGTGCGCACACGTCTAGGAACACACACGCGTTATTGCTGGGCATTTTTGTGTGAAAAACACACTCCTCTACCTCATCTATCTCAAGCAAAACATCTGCAAGCCCGACATCTACACACAAAATAAGTGCGCGCAGACAAGATTTTTCTATTTTAGTCTTGTCGTTTAATTCATAGACAATTTTTTGCTATTGCAAGACAATTGTGGGAAGACTTAGAAGACAAATTTGTCCAATTAGAATTGGAATTGATGGTTGTGTATTATTGTGTCTTCTTGGAATTGGAAGAAAAATTTGTCCAATTGGGATTGCTATTTATGTCTTATTGTGTAACGCCAAGACAAATTTTTCCAATTGTATTTGTTAGTTGTGTCTCCTTGTGTAATACCAAGACAAATTTGTCCAATTGGAATTATTAGTTGTGTAATAACAAGAAAAAATTATCCAATTGGAATTGGAATTATTAGTTGTGTCTTCTTGTGTAATACCAATACAAATTTGTCCAATTGGAATTAGAATTTTTAGTTGTGTATTCTTTTGTAATACGAAGACAAATTTCTCTACTTGGAATTGGAATTGTTAGTTGTTCCTTCTTGTGCAATACAAAGAAAACATTGTGGTGGGGGTGCTTGGAAGCCAATTTTTATTTTTAAACACGGGGAACCAACATATTCAATAAATAAAGTCCTATAGGAAAGAGAAACCCATTGAAAAGGTAGAAGAAGAAAGAGAAAAAGGAAATTTACGTATGTCAAAGAATAAGCTTTCAAAAGAGGGAAATCCAATTTATTGCAGAATAGATGTTGTTGTTGTTTCTCCTCCATCACCACAAGCAAAGCGTAGGAGTTCAGTAGAGAGAAATCCATGCAATATCTCATCAAGACAACTTGTTGTGGATGACCAGATGATGGAGGATTTGCTTGGAGTTGATTATACAATGAATGAAATTAGAGAGGCAATTGGTGCAGAACATTGTGGTGAAGAAGTTCCTGTGGTGCAACCTCTTGTTGGACAGTTAGACGTTCCAGAAACTAGTCAATCCCATGTCCACTCTCCTCCCATATTTGATCCACCACCGATTGAATGGGAAATAACTACAACATTATTAACGCCACAACAGGGAGATCAAGAGTGCCATAATAGGGGTTCATCGTCCCTACCTAGATTGAAAAGTGTGTGGTGAAGAAATCCTAAATGCATTCAGGTGGATGAAAGTGGTCTAGCATCAATTAAAGGTAAGTTACCTAACCATACTATTCATTATCATTCTTATAAAATTATTAAAGAATATTTTTAGCCAAAATCCAGTGCTACTAAATGTCAGTTATTTCTGGCTTTGTTAAAATCTAGAAGTTTGACTACTATTAGGATAATTTTAGGCATTAAAATAGTCAAAAGTATCGAAACAAGTCATCATATTGTTAGAA
Organism: Picea engelmannii; assembly: GCA_009831015.1. NCBI lineage: Eukaryota > Viridiplantae > Streptophyta > Pinopsida > Pinales > Pinaceae > Picea > Picea engelmannii. The sequence continues at coordinate 241,677 of ML777980.1, forward strand.
ACCTTGTAGATGTTTCTCACATAATTGTTAAGTATTATCATTCTAAAGATCGCAATGCATCCCGACCTATCTTGTCACAATCAATTGTTAGCAAGATCACAAGAAAACATCATTTTCTACAAAAAACCTTCCATCTCATGAATTGCAATATCAAAACCCTTAAAAAATATTCTCATAGACGAGATAGCCTTGACACAGGTGGCCCAACAAATTTGCGGGCCTACACTGGTAGGCTACCTTATTCTGACATGAAGTTAATTGGAGCAGTTAAGGGACTAGTACATGATTTCTGGCATGAGAACATCATGCCTTCTTCCAACCAAAAATATGTACTAAAATTGAGAAGGGGATATAGGGACCATGAACCCCATATTAAACACTTTCTTGACATTAAACAGACACAATTTTATGAGAGATTCAATACAATACATAGTGCACTTAACTTGGGCCAAATATCTTTCCATAAATGCAAGCCTTAGTATGTTCAAATAAACACAATTTGTAACACATTTTTTTGTATATATCACATGAAGTATGGTTATTATTAGGACACACACACACACACACACACACATATTTTGTGTTTTGCATAACACCCTTTTGCAAGAATGCTTAGTTATATTGTCGACATCGTCATCTAGAGACTTTATTCATAACATCTTGTGTACAAGGCCAAAGGGTTGTACATTTTATCAAAAATATTTCTTATATAGGACATGCCCTAGGTGCGGTGGAATGGCATTACTGAGATAATGCATCCATGTACGCGATGAGTATGAATTGGGGAGGAAGGAGGTTTCCTTGTAAAGCTTTAAATATGTCAGATATGATATTGATGGAGGAAAAGAAAGAAAAAACATACAATTGATGACTTCCCAGGTACAAGTATGTGACTTCATGAAGGATTTCATCGAAAAGACACAACAATATGTTCAACATGTGCATGTGGCTTGATGGAAGCACGGGCATTTTAGAATATGCAGATATACATTTCTCATTGGTATTGTTTCATTAGTGGTTGATTTTGCTGAGAACTACACAATTCAATAGAAAAATGAGATTCAAAGACAATATTAACACTTTGAGAAGGTCAACATAATGGTCCATATCACATACATGCATGGGCCAGATAGTAATAAAGAAAACAAATTTATATTGAAGGAGAATCACTTCTACATAAGTGATGATCGGTGCCATGACTTAGCCTACGCACAACCCTACTTTCAGTTTTTTTAGAATCACCTTAAGGAGAAGAACATACATTTGGATCAAAATTGGATTTGGTCAAATGGTTGCGCAAGCCAGTTCAAAAATTCTTGTGTATTTCAATGGTTGTGTGTGTTGCACAAAAAATGCAAGGTGCTACACATTTGTAACTATTTTGAGTCTGCACACAGGAAAAGGGAGCATGATGGAGCAAATAAATGATGCATAAAAAGAGTGTTATGTAGAAAATAAATGAATTTCACAACTACTTCCCTCATTTGAGATGCAAAATACATTGTTGAATGGTGTTCTTCAGTAATGGGAGAGGGAATAGAAACCCATGAAGACCAAACACACATGAAAGGACATGTACATAGATATTTTTGGGAGGTGGTCGATGTAGATCGATCACAATAGTATGAATGCAAAACAATCCAGGTCACTCATGGATTTCATTCAGTTTGAACATCAAACAATGAAATAGTTGAAATATGGACGAGAAAACTCTCTTGTTTATGTGGTCCATGTAGTAGTAATGAATGGGATTATTTTGAATCGACAGTCTGGGTTGATAGATATGATCGTGTATCACTCCCCATTGGTCAAAGTATAACTATGGAATTATCCCAGTTGGAGGAGGACCAATAAAGTATTTCAGTAGATTAGGATCATGTCTCAGATATAGTACTACCATGTTCATTGAAACCTTATATTAAATTTTGAATAACTAGCATCAATGTTTTATTCGTTGGTCATTTGGTGGACTCATGTGTTGGCACTCCATTTTTTGCAGGGCACATATACATAGTGGTTTCCCCAAGAGGTAAAGAATGGGGCACTGATTATTGGCTGGCACATTGCTTAAAGGGAAAGAAGATCCTCATGCAATCAGTAACAGACTCCGAAGGCATTGAATTTTTGATTGGGTCAATGGTTATTAAAGGAGAATATATAACACATGATGAAAGAACACATAACAAAGGTGGTTATGTATTTCAAAATTATAGACCGGGTGAAGTTGTATACCACTTTATGAACTTGGTTGTTGGTACAAACCTACAACTACAAACATTGCCAAGTAAGAACTCATCAAAGGTACAATACTTCTTGCCTTACTCTAAGCATGAAAAGTTAATGGAGACCATTAGTATTGGAAGTGATCCTGATGGTATACTTGAATGACCATAATTATGTTAAATCAATAATTGAACACATATTTCAGATTTGTGAATTATTGAAATTTTGGCTTCATTTTATGGTTGTTATGGTATTCTTGTATTTCCATGCCTTGCCTTGCCTTGCCATTCCATGCCTTTCCATGACATGACATGCCATGCCTTTCCTTGCCTTTCCATGCCATGCCATGCATTTCCTTTTCACGCCATGCCTTACCTTGCCATGCCATGCCATGCCTTGCATTTCCTTTCCATGGCATGCCTTTCCTTACCACGCCACGCCACTCCATGCCTTGCCTTTCCATGCCATGCCTTACCTTTCCTTCACTTGCCATTCCATGCCATGCCATGATTTTCCATGCCTTTCCTTGCCATGCCATGCTATTCCATGCCATGATTTTCCATGCCTTTCCTTGCCATGCCATGCTATGCCATGCCTTACATTGGCTTACCTTTCCATGCCATGCCTTGCATTTAATTTCCATGCCATTCCATGCAATGCCTTGCCTTTCCATGCCATGCCTTACCTTGCCTTCACTTTCCATTCCATGCCATGCCATGGAATTCCATTCCTTGCCTTGCCATGTCATTCCTTTCCTTTCCTTACCTTGCCAAGATATGCCTTTCCTTTCCATGCCATGCAATGCCTTGCCTTTCCATGGCATGCCTTACCTTTCCATGCCATTCCATGATATGCCTTGCATTTCCATTCCATGCCTTGCCTTTTCATGCCATTCCATGATATGCCTTCCATTTCCATGCCATTCCTTTCCTTTTCATGCCATGCCATGCCATGCCATGCCTTGAATTTCCTTGCCTTTCCATGCCATGCCATGCCATACCATGCCATGCCTTTCCTTTCCTTTCCATTCCTTTCCTTGGCAACAAAATGACAACAGAGGGGCCCCACTAGCTGAAACCTGGTTCCTCAGAACCAATGCAACTAAGAGTTCATTTATATAAGTCTTGGTTTGAGTTTTATTGCGAGTTGCAACTTTCCTCCTCAAGCCATTCAGGGACATGTTGGAAATTTGGTCTGGGGGCATCAAATCCAAACTGATCATAACAAATGTTTGTAAGCTCTTGCATGTATGTTTGGCAAGGCCCACACTACCCACAATTTCCCAACACAATGTTATTGAAAATCAACCTCTTGTTCATAAATTGCATTATGCCTCATTGAGAAAACCCCTAATGCTAGAGATCCTCCAACAAACAGTTTTCTAGGCAATGAAATGACAATGAAGGGGCCCCACTTGCTGAAAACCGATGCCTCAGATGCAATGCAACTGAAGGTTCATCCATCTAAATCTTGTTTTGATTTTTATAGTGAGTTGGAACTTGCCTCATCAAGCCATTCAAGGACATGTTAGTAATTTGGTCTGGGGAAATAAAATCCAAACCGAGCAACATAATAGAGTTTCATAAGATCCTGCAAGTTTTTTTGGACAAGGTCCACGTGACCACACTACCCACAATTTCCCAACACATAGTTCTTGAAAATCGACCTCTTTTTCAAAAATTGCAGTATGCCTCATTGATAAAAATCCTAGGTTCGAAGATCCTCCAACAAATAGTTTTCTGGGAAATGAAATGATAGTGGAGGGGCCCCACTAGTTGAAAACTAATTCCCCATATCCAATGCAATCAAAAAAATTTCGATCCATGTCCCTATTTTATTTTTATCACGAGTTGCAACTCACCTCCTCAATCCATTTAGGGACATGTTGGAAATATACCTATACCTAAACCATGACCATGACACAGACATAGAACTAGACCTAAACCATGACCTATACCTAGACCTAGACCTAAATCATGACCTAGATCTAGACCTAGACCAAGACCTAGGCCTACACCATTACCATGACAAAAACCATGACCTAGACCATGACCTTGACCATGGAAATACAAGGCATGACAAGGCAATGCATAACAAGGAAATGTCTTGGTATAGGTCTAGGTCTAGGTATGTCAATGCAAGGAAATGAAAAGCAAGGCAAGGCAAGACAAGGAAAGAAAAGGCAAGGCAATACATGACAAGGCTAAGCGAAGCTAGATATGACAAACTAAAGAAATTTCTAAGTACCTAGACATGAAKATATCTTAGATGTATGAAGATACCTTAGATATATAAATAAAGATAGCTTATGTTATGACATTGAAATTCTCATGCAAGTATTTTTATCGAAGATAGATGGGATAACAAGTTGTAGAATTACATGCTTAATTAATCCTTTGATTGTAATTATTACATATAAAACTTATTCATTTAGTACAAGCATTATTGTTTTTAGGAAAAAAAAGGTATTATACATGAATTCCATTATTCTTTTATTAAATTAACTGGATAACAAATTCTCTCTAATGATGAAAATAACTACATTTTAAAAAACAATTATTTTTATGAATATCATAATGAAAGTACCTTTTAAATGAATTGTGGTTAGCCAAGACAAGGCATGGAAAGGAAATGCAAGGAAAGGAATGGCATGTCAAGGCAATGCACCACAAGACATGACAAGGAAATCCAAGGCATGGAAAGGAATACCAAGGCATGGCAAGGCAAGGCATGGCTTGGAAAGGAAAGGCAAGGTATGGCATGGCATGGAAAGGAAAGGCATGGAATGGCAAGGAAAGGCATGGAAAGTCAAGGCATGGAATGGAAAGGCAAGGCATGGCATGACATGACATGGCATAGCAAGGTAAGGCTTGGCATGGCATGGCAAGGAAAGGCATGGCATGCCAAAGCAAGGCAAGGCATGGAATGATAAGACATTTCGTAGAAAGGTAAGACATGGTATGAAAAGACATGGAATAACAAGGAAATGGATGGAATTTCATGCCAAAGGCAAGGCATGGCATGGCATGGAAAGACAAGGAATGGTAAGGCATGAAAAGGAAAGGAAATGCATGGAAAGGCATGGCATGGCATGACATGGAAATGGAAGGCATGGCTTGACAAGGCAAGGAACGAAAAGGTATGGCATGAAATGGGATAGAAAGGTAAGGCATGGCTTGGAAAGGAAAGGCAAGGTAAGGAAAGGCATGGCATGACACAAAAATTCAAGGCATGGCATGGCAAGACAAGGCATGGCATGGAAAGACAAGGCATGGAAAGGCAAGGCATGGCATGACATGGAAAGGAAATGCAATGGATGGATTGGCAAGGCATGGCAAGGAAATACAAGACATGGCATGGCATGACATGGCAAGGCATGGCATGGAAAGGAAAGGCATGGCATGGAAAGACATGGTGTGGAAAGTCAAGACATGACATGGGATGAAATGGCAAGGCAAGGAATGGCATGGAAAGGAATGGAATTAAAAGGCATGTCATGGCATGACATGGAATGACAAGGCAAGGCATGGATTGGAAAGGTAAGGCAAGGCAAGGAATGGTAGGGAAAGGAAAGACATGGCATTGTTAATGTTTTATGCCATTATTATAGTTCTTTGCATTTCAATAGATAAGAACAACATAAGAACAAGATCACTGAGAAATACA
>ML777980.1:315736-358998 GCA_009831015.1 Picea engelmannii
AGGAATACATAGTCATTTCACAAAATTCACCGGGAAGGATAGACGGTCGAAGTTCTCTGAGGAGATTTCGCAAAATTCCATGAGGTGTTAGATCTCGAGAAGGTGCAGGGAAGATACTGCAGGTATTCCCGATAGGTTTAAAGATCAGGAGGGGTAGAACCATTGATCCGAGCCACAAGGGCCGTCGGATCTACTCGTGGATCGACATATCGAGTTTTCATGGATTGAAACTCCAAAACATTTCAACAGGAATCAAAAAATCGCGATACGGGATATCCCGACAGCTAAAGGGGATAGTGTGGGCCACAACGGAATAAGCGAGTGGACAGGTGGTACATCTCATTGGGATCTCGCAGCGAGAAGTCCCGAAATATTGACATCAGGATTCACGATATTGTGAACCCCGAATTGCCGATGAGGTGAAGCGTTGAATAGTCAATTCACGCATGTGTCGGAGTTTCAACATATCGAGACTCAAGAGTCAGAAATCTGAGTTGCTCAACATCACGAGTGGCGAAATCGCGATAAGGAAAGTTTCGAAATAGAAGGGAAGGTCAGCGTTGACTGAGGTGTTGGGTCTCAACGACCCGAGAGTACAGTGTTCGATCATTGACCTCGCGAAATCGCGAAGTCCGATTCCCCGATAAGTAAAGAGAGGGGATCGAGACAAAGAGTTCTGTGGGTGTGGAATTCCCGATAGGGAAATAGAAGAGCTATTTAAGAGTTCTGAGGGCCATGAGAAAGAGAAGATCCTGTGAGCAGACGTGCTTGCGAGCGCGGCTACGTCAAGTGGTATCAGAGCACATAAAGGTTCTTTTCTTTCTATAGCAGAGAAGAGAATTCACCATCTCGCCTAGGAGAAGGGACGCGCAGACACCCAATCTAGAGGATAGGGAAATGCCGAGACAAAGAGGCAGGCAGATGGTATATCCAGTCATGGAGAGACAAATGCGTGATCTCCGAGCAAGACTTGAAGACATGGAGACAACGCAAAGATGCACAGCCAGTGCAGGGGATCTGAGTGATTCCGAAAGCGAAGTTGAGGCTGAACATGAAGAAGAAGTTGCAGTCGAAGATGCATCAAACGAGCGTTTGATCAGAGCTATTGCCAGGATGGGTGCAAGAGCAAAGATGGACATTCCAGTTTACGAGGGAAACTTGGATGCAGAGGAGCTTCTAGATTGGATTAGAGCTCTGGATACATACTTCAACTATGAAGATGTCAAAGAAGACAAGAAGGTCAAGCATGTTGTCACACGCTTGAAGGTACATGCATCATTGTGGTGGGATGAACTACAAGCTGATAGATGCTGCAAGGGAAAGCAGAAGATTAATAGCTAGGACAGGATGATCACGAAGATGAAGGCGAAATTCATCCTAGGGACTATCAAATTACTCTATCCAGGAGGATGCAGAACCTGAGACAGAAGTTGATGACAGTGAAAGAATACATTGAGGAATTCTACAAACTGAACATTAGGGAAGGTCATCGGGAGAGAAATGATGAGAAGGTAGCCAGATATATGAATGGCCTGAGATATGATATCCAGGACAAGATGAGCATGGTAACCATCCGAACGGTGGAAGATTCTTATCAGATGGCTCTGAAAGCGGAGGAGAGGCTGAGCCAAAAGTAGTGTCAGAAAGGCCGAGGCATAAGTCAGCCCAGAGGCAAATCGGTTGCCCAGGACAAATACCAGAAGCCCAAGGAAGATTGGAAGAAACCTCAGACTCGCACAGAGAGAGGTGGAAGTCCACAGCATGGGAAATATGCTGAACAGAAAGGATAGCATAATGAGCAGAGAGGATATTATGCTGACAACAATACTTTTCCTCGTACTAGAGGCAGAGGAAGAGGAAGAGGTGGAGTAATTACATGCTTCACATGTGGAAAGAATGGGCACAAGTCTTACGAGTGTCCAGAGAAAAATAAATACATTGGAGAAGCTCACATCACCGAAGCACAAAGGCGGGATGTTGAGGCAGAAGACGTTAAAGGCGGAAGATCGCTGATGATGCGAAAAGTCCTTTTGACACCCGAGAAGGAGGTGGATAGTTCAGTTCAAAGGACCAGACTTTTCTGAAATTCTTACAAGACCAAGGACAGGGTATGCAAGGTCATCGTAGACAGTGGTAGCATGGGTAATCTCGTATCTACAGAGATGGTAGAGAAACTGGAGCTGGAGACGACGAATCATCCAAGCCCATACAGAGTTTCGTGGCTACAGAAAGGACATCAGGTAACTGTCACTAAACAATGTTTAGTTGAATTCAAGATAGGAGGATATAATGATAAGATTTTATGTGATGTTATTCCCATGGATGTTTGTCATCTATTGTTGGGTAGACCATGGCAATATGACAGGAATGTGATTCATGATGGGTGAATGAACACATACACCCTAGAGAAGAATGGGAGGACACACATGTTGCTTCCGATAAAGGATAAGGAGGTGAAGCCGGAAGTAAACAACACATTACTTCTCATGAGTGGGAAGGAACTTCTTACAGAGGTTAAGAAGAAGGAGGATCCACAATTCTTTGTGGTCAAGAAACTGATGATTGTTTTGACTAGCACAAGAGTGGATGATTTACTGGAAGAAATTCAGGAACTGCTGGAAGAGTTCGCTGATATAGTAGTGGACGAATTACCTCGTTCGTTGCCACCGATGAGAAGTGTGAGTCATCATATTGATCTCATACCAGGAGCCAGTTTTCCAAACAAATCCGCGTACAGATTGACGCCGCAAGAGAATGAATAGGTTAAGAAGCAAGTATAGGAGCTATTGGATAAGGGTTTGGTCAGGGAAAGCTTGAGTCCGTGTGTTGTTCCAACAATACTCAGTCCGAAGAAAGACGGAGGCTGGAGGATGTGCACTGATTCAAGAGCCATTAACAAGATAACCATCAAGTATAGATTTCCATTGCCAAGGATGGATGATCTGATGGATTGCTTGAGTGGAGCAAAATACTTTTCAAAGACTAATTTGAAAAGCGGATATCACCAGATTCGCATGAGAGAAGGTGATGAATGGCAGACAACATTCAAAACCAACGAAGGGTTGTATGAATGGCTTTTTATTCCATTTGGATTAACAAATGTGCCAAGTACCTTCATGAGGTTGATGAACGAAGTCCTGAGGGAATTCATCAGGAAATTTGTCATTGTGTATTTGGATGACATACTGATTTACAGTAAATTAGTGGTAGAACACTTGAAGCATTTGGATACAGTGATGCAGAAGCTACAGTGAGAGAAGTTGTTGATAAATATGAAGAAATCCACATTCATGAAGACAAAGCTCATTTACTTTGGATTTTTTATTTCGGCAAATGAGTTGAGGATGGATCTAGATAAGGTGGAGGTAATCAAGAATTGGCCATCACCAAGAAATATATTTGAGGTGAGAAGTTTTCATGGATTGGCTAGTTTCTACTGAAAATTCATCAAGAATTTCAGTGGAATTAGCACAGTGATGATGGATACAGTGAAGAAAAGACATAAATATTTTCACTGGACAGCAGAAGCTGAGAAAAGTTTCAATCTGCTGAAAAGGAAGATCACGGAACAACCAGTTTTGGTGTTGCCAGATTTCCAGAAAACATTTCAGGTGAAATGCGATGCAAGCGGATTTGCGATCGGGGTAGTCTTGAGTCAAGAAGACAGGTCAATAGCATACTTCAATGAGAAGCTGAATGAACCAAAGTTGAAGTAATCCATGTATGATAAGGAGTTTTATGCTATCATACAAGCATTGAAGAAATGGAGGCATTACTTGATCCCGAAAGAGTTTGTATTGTACAGTGATAATCATGCATTGAAGTTTGTGACTCAACAGGAAAAGTTGAATTAGAAACATGTCAAATGGGTTGAGTATATGCAGAATTTCACATTTGTGATTAAGCACATTTCTGGTACTGCTAACAAAGTTGTTGATGCTTTGAGCAGGAAGTGTTTGCTGTTGCAGGAGTTCCGAGTCAAAACACTGGGTTTTGATGATCTCAGGGACATGTATGCAGGTGATCAAGATTTCAAGGAAGCATATGAAGCAACTGAGAATCCATTTCTCAGAGATAGAAGCCAATGGGCCGAGTACATGATCCAAGAAGGATTTCTATTTAAAGGTAATCAACTGTGTATTCCGAAATGCTCCATGAGGGAGAATCTGTTAAAGGAGAAACATAGTGGAGGATTGGCAAGACATTTTGGTCACGACAAAACATTCGCGAAGCTGAGTGAATCATACTTTTGGCCGGGAATGTGAGAAGATGTCAAGCGATTTGTAGACAGATGCAAAATTTGCCAGCATTCGAAGGGAAGAAAGAAGAATGCAGGTTTTTATCAACCGTTACCCATACCAGAGAGGCCATGGGATGCGATTAGCATGGATTTTGTATTGGGGTTGCCGAGAACACAAAGAGGTGTTGATTCAATCTTTGTGGTGGTGGATAGATTTTCCAAAATGGCACACTTCATTCCATGTCAGAAGACTAGTGACGTGACTCATATCGCGAACCTGTTCTTCAAAGAGGTCATTCGACTTCATGGGTTGCCGAGGAGTATAGTTTCGGATCGAGATACTAAATTCATAGGGAATTTTTGGAGGACCTTATGGAAGAAGTTGGGAACTAACTTGTTGTTTAGTTTAGAATATCATCCTTAGACAGATGGACAGACAGAAGTGGTCAACAGAAGTCTGGGAGACTTGCTGAGAAGCTTGGTGACAGAACACCACAACTAGTGGGACAATATATTGCTGTAGGCAGAGTTCGTGTATAATGACTCAGTTAACAGGAGCACAGGGCGAAGTCCATTTCAGGTTGTCTATGGTATGCAGCCGAGAGGAGTTTCTGAACTGAGGGATTCAGAATAGACTGTGACTAGGTGCGCTAGTGTAGAATAATTCACTGAGGTGATGAAGGAACTTCACAGTCAGGTGAAGGAGCGACTGCTGGATTCAAGCCAGGAATACAAGCGCAGAGCCGATTAGCATAGAATACAACTTCAGTTTGAGGTTGGTGATATGGTTTTGGCACATTTAAGAAAGGAAAGGTTCTCGAGAGGAACATATAATAAGATGAAAATGAAGAAAATCGGGCCATGTAGGGTCTTGAAGAAAATTGGGACAAATGCTTATGAGATTGAATTACCCGATGGGATCAAAATTTCTTCGATATTCAATGTCTCAGATTTGTACCCATATAGAGCTGAAGAAGTAGGAACTGGAGATGAGCAGCCAGTGATCCGGAGGATGAAGCAGATGCCAGTTGCAGAGAAGCCACAAATGGAGTGCATACTGGACAAATGAATTGGCAAGAGGACCAGGCGAAAGCCATGCTTTGAGTATTTTGTCAAGTGGAAGAATCATCCAGTTGAAGACACCAGTTGGGAGACCAAGGTAGAGATACAAAAGCATGGGAAGACCATGCAGGAGCTCATGGACAGGAGCCCATGAGTTTTTTCAAGCGAGGGAGTATGATGCAGGAGCATCTCCCACATCAAGCAAGCTAGCGCAAAAGTGAGAGACAGCTGGACAAGCGCTAACACAAATTTTCAAAATCACCTTGGAAGTTGTTGCATGATCTTAAATGAGCCATTAAGATAAAGCACACTTGTATATTGTAAACGGACCTTGAGCCTTTAGCTCTCATCCTTAGTAGGTAGACGACCTTTATGAAAGTTAATGTAAAGTAGATAGAATTTAATTCTAGACTAGACAGTTGTAGAGCGCAAGAGGGAAACGGGATATAGACACCCTCATTGTGCATTTGTATTATGAAAAAAACATTGTTGAAAAGAGCAAGAGCATGCAGAGGGCTGTGTAAGAACACCCATGTACAGATATTTGAATTAATAGAAGAGTTTGATTCAAATTCATGGTTTGTGTTGTTCTCTGTGTATTGATGTTGATATTCTCATGAATGTTTGCTTCCAGTTATAAATTTTCTTTTATATGCTGTGTATGTGATTTCATGTTTGAATTGAAGTCTGAGAGGAAGAGAGAATGAGTTTCAATTGTTTCTCTATTTGATCTAGAGAATTCCTGCAAGGAGTGCAGTTGAAGGGTCCGCAAGGAGTGCATTGATAGAGGTTCAGATAGAGATAGCTTTTGTTCTCATTTACCCAAAAGGTGAAGACAGGCACAGGAGCCGTGCAAGGAGTGCACAGGCCAAAGGAAGTCTCAGGGTTATGAACCTTAGTGAAGTATCAAAGGACCGTTGTTTTAGGAGTGCACGGAGTCGAAGGACTTCAACACTTAGATGTGGTTGAAGGGTTGCCGCAGAGAGTGCGTGAAAGAGTTTTCCTGAAGGATGTGAAGGTCGTGGAAAAGCTCAGGAGGGATAGGCCTTCAAATTTCTTGAAGGACAACGCAGAGAAGTTGTGCCTTGAAGATTGGCAAGAAGCATCACAAGTTTGCACATAGGTGGATGAGTTCCGTGGAGGAATACATAGTCATTTCACAAAATTCACCGGGAAGGATAGACAGTCGAAGTTCTCCGAGGAGATTTCACGAAATTCCATGAGGCGTTAGATCTCGAGAAGGTGCAGGGAAGATACTGCAGGTATTCCCGAGAGGTTTAAATCTTAGGAGGGGAAGAACCATTGATCCGAGCCACAAGGGATGTCGGATCTACTCGTGGATCAACATATCAGGTTTTCCTGGATTGAAACTCCAAAACATTTCAATGGGAATTGCGAAATCGTGATACACGATATCCCGACAGCTAAAGGGGATAGTGTGGGCCACAGCAGAATAGGCAAGTGGACAGGTGGTACGTCTCATCGGCATCTCGCAGCGAGAAGTCCCGAAATATTGACATCATGATTCGCGATATTGTGAACCCCGAATTGTCTATGAGGTGAAGCGTTGAACAGTCAATTCACACGTGTGTCAGAGTTTCGGCATATCGAGACTCGGGAGTCGGAAAACTGAGTTGCTCGACATCGCGAGTGGCGAAATCGCAATAAGGAAAGTTTTGAAATAGAAGGGAAGGTCAGTGTTGACTGAGGTGTTGGGTCTCGACGATCCAAGAGTACAGTGCTTGATCATTGACCTCGCGAAATAACAAAGTCCGATTCCCCGATAAGTAAAGAGAGGGGATCGAGACGAAGAGTTCTATGGGTGTGGAATTCCCGATAGGGAAATAGAAGAGCTATTTAAGAGTTCTTAGGGCTGTGAGAAAGAGAAGATCATGTGAGCGGACGTGCTTGCGAGCGCGGCTGCATCATCCATATTGGAGTACTGGTGCATACCAGTGTGAATGATACAATGGAGGGCACCGATATATTTGTTTTGACACAATCCTACATTGTTGCATAAATGTTTTTTATTTAACCATATGACAGTGCACTCTACTAATAGCGCACTGGTGCTTCTAGTGTTACGTTGCACACTGCATATTTTCAAAAGAACGCTATTGAAATGCATCATTATTTCTTGGTGCATCCTTATTTCCATAGTGCACAAGATACTATTTTTCTTTATTTGAAATAACCTTGCTATAATGTGCTAGTTTTGAGGGCACCGATGCGCTTGTTGTCGAAAATGCACCGATGCATTATGTACTTATAGAAGCACTGGTGTAAAAACATCCGCTAAAAACTTTGGTTGCTCACCTCCACTAGTATCATCCACTATAAATGGATTTTTGGGGTATTTTTATAGGGGCATCCGCAAAAACCTCCTCTAGAGGGTCTTTTCCTTGTAGTGGAGGGAGGATTTCTACACCAGATCTTGAGGAGATCTTCTCGAGAGGAAAATACACAGTCCTATACTATGATGAGGTCATAATTGACCTCATACAAATAAATTTATTCCATCAAAACTTAACCCTTGACCAATCGAAACCTCCCAAGGCTGCTTGTTGGGGAGAAAAGGAAACACATAAATCCGATGATAAGGAGAAGGGGAGGGAAGAAGAAAAGGGCACATGAGATAAATTCCGATTGAGGACGAGCTTGTGACCCTTCTCCCTTAGCTCTATTGTGCTTCCATATTGCCTCGAAACGTAGAGCCCCCAATCACCCTTACCTATTAATTTTTAATAACTAAACACAAACCCTACCCCTAACTCCTAACATGGTCCTAGCCCACTAACCCATAATTATATGTTTTGAACCATAGCCTATTATTGAACAAATACTTAATGTAACATAATTAAATAGAGTACATATAATGTACACAAGATGTGAATGTGGAGTATGACTCCCAAATATATAATAGCAACGAGTTACAAAATAACTCCTTATAGAATATGAGAGATTCCTTCAAGTAACCCCAATACATTCAAATATACAAATCATATGTTCCTCTCCAAATAATGACTATATTGACTTCTATATATACCTACTCTCACTCATTGCACATATCTACCCTTTATTAGGTTGATCCTTATTAAATACATATTTACCCTATTACACATACATTTAACCCTAACCCACTAACCACTAACAACTATTCTCCAATCAATTAATCCACTGAATCACTAATCGATAACTCATTAAATTTTATATAGAAACCCTAACCCATCAACCTCTAACCCATTAACCCACAAACCCTTTAACCACTATATTCCTTAACCACCATTCATTATCTGTTGGCCCTGATCCACTAACCAAAAATTCTTAACCAACAAACCCACTAATGTTTAACCCTTTTCTTGTATAATCCCTAACCCTTAGCTACAAACTCCATAATCATGAACCCACCAACCAATTAATCTTTAACAACAAACCCATTAAAGCTAAACAAATTACACATTATATGATAATACATATAATCCTTATTATACATTATTACATATGATAACTATTAATTATGATCTGAAAATAGTGGGTTGACTTGTTCTGCTATGCAAGCGCCCTCTACTTCATTAAAATATAACTTTACAGGACTTTGCTCCATGTGTTAAAATATGCAAGATATATTATGTGCCAAGTTTATACATCTTCTTTTAAATGTTCATGTGTGAGGAAATGTTCTTTTAAATGGTTAAATATGTGCTTTAAATAAATACACAGCAACATAACTTGCAGCAAATCAACCATCAAACTCACAACAATAACAAGATGATAAAGGAGTTCACCCCTCTCTGGGATACATCTCCTTGAGCCTCCATCAATGGACTTGGCTCTCTGGGATTAATTTGTTAAAGATTCTTTCACAAGCTACTGCTCAACTTCGATGGAAAAACTGACTGTACCATTGGGATCAGAATACATAAAACCCCCAAAAATGACTAATAAAACTCTGAAAACGGATCATGGCTCATCCGGGCATGATCTCTTCTACATGTGGCCTTAAGCTTCCCTGAGCTTATTTGTGGAAAAAACACCTGTAAAATTCCTCAAATGGATTTGAAACCTATCGCAAAGTGTTCAGATCATAACAATTAGTCAAAAATGATTATTCAATCACAGAAAACAAACATGGGCTCATCTGAGCATGACCTCAAACAATGAGGGCTTCAAGCTCCCTGAATCTCTCTGAAACTTCAATGGTTAAAAACCTGCAAAAAAAGTTCTCAAATGGATTTGAAAATAGTGTCAATGGATTCAGAATGTCCAACAACCCCTAGTTGGGCTTTTTCGGCACCTCATTTGGCCAAAAGATGAAGAAATTAGGCCTCCTGCCATTTTCTTCCTTCAAGCTTGCTATCTCTGGTTTGCCAAAATGCACCTCTGTACATTCAACCAAGAACACGCTAAAAAACTCATGCTAAAACCTAGCACCAGCGCGCAACCGCATAACGGTGCAAACTGTCGAACAGTTAGGGTGCGCCTAGCCCCTAACCGCCAAGGCTGAGGTCATATGGGTAAGCACTCGAAGCCATGGGCTAACCGTTTCCAAGGACGAATGGTTAAATGACAAGTGGTGGGCATATGGTTGGTGGGAAAACCATTTGAAAAACCAATTCAACTCTCGTGCAAATATTAAGGTCATATGGGTCAATACATAAGACCGGGGCTGGACTCCATTTAAATGTGCGCCAAAACTCCGAATCCATTTTCCAAACACGCACTAGTGGTCATATGTATAAAGTGTGCGATTGGGGGCTGGGTCTAAGCCCCAGCCTGGACCCTCGTGCCATTTATTAAACAAACCAAACTCAAATAGTTTTTAAACCATATAGTTAACAAGTAACAATGCGTGGTATGTTGGTCGAGTGGCCATTGCCAAAACTTTGAACGGGAGAGGAGGTCTGGGTTAGAGTCCAATGGACTCCATAATCTTTTAACCAACACCCAAACCAATAGCAGGGTGCCGTGTGGCAGCCCACGACTGGGCCACGTGGCACCAAACCACTAACCAAAAACTGCCACGTGTCGCAATATCACTCGTCCAACTGTCAACCAATAAATGAATGCCACGTCATTATCTTCCACCTCAGCATACAGACATGCCACATCATCATACGACCTTTTCCATGTCAGCATCCATACAGACTATATAGTCAGCATCCATTTTTTTCCTTGTTTGGCGATTCGAACAGATCACGATATCTCTCGTTCGCGACGTCTGTTTGAACCCAAATGAGTTGCGTTGGGTTCATGATGATGAGGGCTATGCACTCATTCATTTTGAGGCAATTCTGAGAACTTTGATTTTTGAGCTAAATTTTGACCCCTAGTCCAGATTCTAATCACGCCTTCCCACTGAAAGGCTTTTGGACCCAAAAAAGCTTATGATTATTTGTTTGAGCTTCAATACTCTTTTTCTTTCAATTTCTATCAATTGATTCTACTTGAAAAGTCTTTTCGATAATCACCTGGATACCTTGACATGCCTTGCACTACAACTGACTATGTCCTTCAACCATTGTTCTCTGGTTGCTGCTGACCCACTGTTCTCTTTGTGCTTGGAAGACTTCCAACCTTCCCACTGAGAATCAAGTCCCTCTTATGAACTCTTTGACATCAACACAATCATCTCTCCAATGGCTGCAAAAACTTTCCTGCGACATCTTGTCACAAGCCAAGAAAACCATCAATCTTGAAAACAAATTTATACAAGACTGAAAATGATGCCAACAAAGTCTTTTTTTTCTTCAAGAAAATGGTCACATCTTGTACTTCATCAAAGAACATGGTGTTTTCCTACATCTTGGTGTACTCAAAATCAACTTACAACCAAACAAACACCATCAACTAAACATAAGTCGAAAAACATGATCGACACAACATAGTCATCAAGAAAACATCGACACAAGTCGAATTTCATTTGGAGCATATCAACCTTCCCAAACTGACAAGTCGACATTCATGATACACAATCATGTTATAATCATGAGCCATTCATGATAAACTATCACCAGGTTCACTGCTTATACATACACACAAAACACATGCCTGTGCATAGCTCTTCAACTCTCCTTCAAGTACAAACATAAGTACATAAACACGAAACATGTGGGTACATAAGAGCTGAAAATGAAAAATATATACGACTGTAACAAGTGAACATCATACCCATCTTTTACATCCTCTTGGCGAAGTTGTGCAACAACAAGAATGCCTTCACATGAATTGCATTCACATGCAAACTTGCATCATACAAGTTATGATAAACTGCTACAACTTGTCATACTCTCAACATAAATGCATACATAAGGCTGAAAAGTGCATTTACAACAGAAAAATGCAAGCCTTACTTGCTCAAGAAATCCAACCATTTCTTACCAAGTCAACTCAACGGTGACTTTTTCTGCTGAAAATCGTCCTCTTGTGAATCATCTTGACTCACATCGATGATGGAATCTCCTCTTCCATTCTTGCCAATCTCTTTATCCATCTGCTTCTTGTGCTGTGGATGAGTGGTTGGATGCAATGTCCAACATTGGTCAATGAGATGACCCCTCTTCTGACAATGAGTGCAAATCTTTTGCATCCTCTTTTCAAGTTGTCTTTGCTTATAAAGTTTCCTGAAAGTGGCCAATCTTTTCCAACATTTTGAAATATGATGGTTATATAAACCAAAATATGTACATGGAATTTTTCTTCCATTTTTACATACAAATTTATCATGCTTAACATAATCAAAAGAAACTAAATGATAAGCAGAATTATACCTTGAACATTCACCTTTATCGCCTCTTTGAGGAGGTGAATTTGAAGAGTTACAAGCTCTCCTTTGAACAACAACAAATTTGTTCTTGTCCTCATCGTTTTCACAACTCTTTCGTTTCACACATTTGCATTCATCTTGAACACATACTTTGCATGCTGGAGGGGTTGAACTTGCAACAAAAGTTCTTGAACTTTCACCTTTATAGCCTTCTTGAGGAGGTGAACTTGAAACAAAATTTGTTCTTGGAACTTTTTCCCTTGTCTCCTCAACTTTGGAATTTGCTCCATCTCTTCGTTCATATCCAATGCCACAATACTTGGGTCTCTCTTCAACAACAATAGGCTCAACAATGCCTTGTGCATGCTTGCCTAACCCTTTACCTTCATAGCCCATTTTTAACAATAACGTGGACCCTATTCCTCTTGTGTGATTTTCAAAAACACCAAAACATTCATCTTGAGAGGAATTTGAAGATAAACTAACATTACATACCTCATGTTCATGCATGTACTTGGTAAGGGTTTCCTTTGCCTCATGAAGTTGAGTCTCCATTTCATGCAACTTTTCAAGAAGATGGTCTTTGTCCTCCTTCATGGCCATCAACTACTCTTCAAGGGAAATGCTCTCCTTTCTATCTTCCCACATCTCTTTCATCACATCTCTCATGGTTAGCAACTCCTTCAACATCTCTTTGTCAAAGAACTTAGATAATGAATATGTATGAGAACTATCAATGTTTGAAGCTTCCTCCATCCTTGCAAGATATCAAACTTCAACACAAAACATGCACAAATACCAACAGCTAAAACTCTAGCTATCAATGAAAATCACATGAGAAAAACAAACTAAGTTCTGATACCACCTGATCTAAAAATAGTGGGCTGATTTGTTATGCTATGCAAGCACCCTCTACTTCATTAAAATAAAACTTTATAGGACCTTGCTCCATGTGTTAAAATATGCAAGATAGATTATGTGTCAAGTTTATGCATCTTCTTTTAAATGTTCATGTGTGAGGAAATGTTCTTTTAAATGGTTAAATATGTTCTTTAAATAAATACACAACAACATAACTTGCAACAAATCAACCATCAAACTCACAACAATAACAAGATGATAAAGGAGTTCACCCCTCTCTGGGCTACATCTCCTTGAGCCTCCATCAATGGACTTGGCTCTCTAGGATTAATTTGTTAAAGATTCTTTTACAAGATACTGCTCAACTCCAATGGAAAAACTGACTATACCATTGGGATCAGAATACATAAAAACCCCAAAAATGACTAATAAAACTCTAAAAACGGATCATGGCTCATCCGGGCATGACCTCTTCTACATGTGGCCTTAAGCTTCCATTAGCTTCTTTGTGGAAAAAACACATGTAAAAGTCCTCAAATGGATCTGAAACCCATCCCAAAGTGTTCAGAGCATAACAATTAGTCAAAAATGATTATTCAATCACAGAAAACAAACATGGGCTCATCTGAGCATGACCTCAAACAATGAGGGCTTCAAGCTCCCTGGAGCTCTCTGAAACTTCAATGGTTAAAAACCTACAAAAGAAGTCTTCAAATAGCTTTGAAAATAGTGCCAATGGATTCAGAACGTCGAAAAACCACTAGCTGGGCTTTTTCGACACCTCATTTGGCCAAAAGATGAAGAAGTTAGGCCTCCTGCCATTTTCTTCCTTCAAGCTTGCTGTCTCTGGTTCGCCAAAACGCACCTCTATACATTCAACCAAGAACATGCTCAAAAACCCGTGCTAAAACCTAGCACCGATGTGCAACCGCATAATGGTGCAAACTGTCGAACAGTTAGGGTGCACCCAACCCCTATCCGCTAATGCCGAGGTCATATGGGTAAGCACCCGAAACCATGGGCTAACCGTTTTCAAGGCCGAATGGTTAAATGACAAGTGGTGGGCATATGGTTGGTGGGAAAACCATTTGAAAAACCAATTCAACTCCTGCGCAAATATTAAGGTCATATGGGTCGATACATAAGACTGGGGCTGGAATCCATTTAAATGTTCACCAAAACTCTGAATCCATTTGCCAAACACACGCTGGTGGTCATATGTATAAAGTGTGTGACCGGGGGCTGGGGCTAAGCCCCAAGTCGGACCCCCGCGCCATTTATTAAACAAACCAAACTCAAATAGTTTTTAAACCATATAGTTAACAAGTAACAATGTGTGGTATGTTGGTAGGGCGGCCATTGCTAAATCTTTGAACGGGAGAGGAGGTCCGGGGTTGGAGTCCTGTGGACTCCATAATCTTTTAACCAACACCCAAACCAATAGCAGGGTGCCATGTGGCAGCCCACGACTAGGCCACGTGGCACCAAACCACTAACCAAAAACTACCACGTGTCGTAATATCACTCGTCCAACTGTCAACCAATAAATGAATACCACATCACTATCTGCCACCTCAGTGTACGGACGTGGCGCATCATCGTACGACCTCTTCCACATCAGCATCCATACGGACTGTGCAGTCAGCATCCTTTTTTTTTGCCTGTTTGGCAATTCAAACAGATCGCGATATCTCTTGCTCCCGACATCCGTTTGAACCCAAACGGGTTGCGTTGGGTTCATGACAATGAGGGCTACACACCTATTCGTTTTGAGACAATTCCGAGAACTTTGATTTTTGAGCTAAATTTTGACCCGTGATCCAGATTCTGATCAAATTACTATTTTATTAGTTTGTAATAATACCATTAACTACTACCATAAATTGAAATATTATCATTATAGTCATTTATAAGTTGTATTATTACTTATTAATAAATATTATAATTTGTATTATTAATAAATATTATAATTTGTATTATTAATAAATCTACTAATACTATTATATGTTATTATGAGTTAGTTACTATATATTATGTGTTAGTAATTGTATGTTATTATGAATAGGTGATTTGAAAGGATCACTTTATAATTTTTATTTTATTTTGGTACTTTTTAGGTATAAAAATTGGAGTTATTGGATTGTAAGGCCCATTTTATGGATAGGTTATTTTGGTGATTTGGAGTTAAGAAGCTTTTAAAGGTTATTTGAGGCATCAACATTTTTTGGGGTAAACAATTGATAATAAACTCACATTGATAGATTTCTATCAGTGCAAATATCACCTATGAGAAAGTTATTATTCCCACAAGTTGACCTATCCTATTGACCTCCATGGTAGTGAGTGGATGCCACGTTATGTTTAATTACTCACACATGTTGATCTAGTCACATGTGTAACTTCAAGAAGATCCTAGAGGGTTTGAAATCCTAACCCTAAATGAGAGTTGAGGCAAGCAAAAACCCTAACCCTAACTCTATACATGACATTTTTAAACAATGGGTCACTAGGATAGGAAGGGGTTTCATTCTTATTTCATTGATGATTTTTACATAGTTGAGAATAGAAAGGGTGTAGGATATTGGAGTAGAAGAGAGCAAGTAGAAGGTTTTATAGCATCCATACAAGCCACAATGTCCATGGCAAGTCTATAGTGAGTTCACTTTCTTTGTATTTTCATTTCATAAATAAGAAGAAAATAGCAAGGCATAGTCCTCACCTTCTATTTGGGGTTTTCCTAAGGTACATCTTGTGTTCATTATGTGAATTTTGTAATATCCCCCTAGTTGTAAATGTAAATGTATATATAGGCTAGTGAGCTAGGATATTTTGGGCCAGAATGCCTTTGTATATATGTATTTTGAGGCGAGAGTGCCTATGTGGTTATTAGGATGAGGAGCTAGAAGCTAAAAGTGATCCTATCTTTGTAAAATGTAATCACACTAAGATATTAATAAAAATACATCACTACAGACCAACAAACAAAAAGAGTATGGGGCTATAAACTCCACTACAAAGGGAAAAGGGGCTAAGAGTTTAAGAAAGGAGCTAAGATAACAAAGCTTAAGCCCAAATACATATTATAAATTATCATAAATATTATCTAAATTCTAAGATATTCAATTATCATAAATTGCAAAGTGGTATGCTTACAATTTGTTTTGGTTTGGCTTGAATAATGGTTTGATGATTTTCCTTTTCAGTTAGTTTATTTTCAAGTACTTCTTGTCATTAAAATTAGAGATATTTATATATGAAAGGAATACAACTACAAACAATATTCTGTATTGCAGCTTATCTTGCCAAGGAATTCTACTTTTACACTTGTGGATTCTCGTAAGTAATTTTTGATTTCTCTGCTTTTATGAGAAGTTAGAGATGTCAAGGGAAGCTCAAGAACAGTGAAAAAGAGGAACTCGAGTATGCTGATTTTTCTCCAACGCAGTGCAGAAGGAAATGACAACGAGGATTATACAGGTTTGCAAACTTATCAGAGAAAAAATAATGCAAAACTACCTGATTCCTGAATTTAGGGTTTTTCTGTTTCAGGAAAATTTTACCAGCTCTTCATACAGTCGTAAGTGCGCTCACAAGAGTTGGTGAAGATTAAATCACAAAGTTTCAATAAAATTACCATAATATCACCAAGAATTGTAATATTGAACCGTTGGGCGAAATTACAAGGTCGCATGAATTTCTGGTTGTAAAAACAAGAGGATCGTGGTGAAAGCTCCAACAAAGAATACACAAAATACTTTACGAAGAGATATGGAGTGAAATAAAAGAAAATCACCTAAAGAAAGCCATTTGTTTGAATCTATTAAAACTGGCGCTTCATGCACGAAAAGAAACCATTATTTTTTATTTGAGTTCTAGTTTTAATTTTTAGTGTAAGATAAAATTTGTACATTACTTTTGTTTTTGTTTAGAAATTCAATTTTGATTTGATTATTATACTTTTTAAATCTAGTTTAGTTTTATTAGTTATAAGTTCAAATCCAGAAGGGTAGGTAGGATATGTATACTTTTGTAGACTTTACTAGTCAAATCGCTCGGCAAAGAGGTCTCATACACCAATTTAATATTTATTTTTAGTTTAATTGTTAATTTGCATATAATTTTTACTTCCTTACTTTCATTTTTTTTAAATTAGTTTTAAATTTATTTTATTTTTATTATTAGAGTTTAGATTTTAGTTATTTTAGATCTAATTTAATTTGTTTTTATATGATTTTTTTAATTTTACATTTAGTTTATTTTTCTTTTGTTTGTTTTAGTTTAGTTTAAATTTTTTAAGTTTTATTTAGATTTATATGTTGTTTAGATTTTAAGATTATATTTTAATATTGTTTATGGTTTGGATTTAAAGCAGATTTTAAAAGCATAAATCAAGGAACTCAAACAAACTCAAAGAGGATTTAAAAAGATGAGAGCTTCAAAGTGATAAGAGGGGGCTGGACTAGGAGAAAGAAGGCTTACTCTGTAGTAAAGACTTCTTCTTTGAAATTTAGTGATAAGAGAGGGATGTTGAGTCAAGGAAAAAGATTGTGCTATCATAGTGGATCCTTGAAATTGTTTTTGATACCCTTAGGTTTGAAGCCATATTTAAGTTTTGTGCATTGTTGTCATAGTTTGAAGATTGGTGGAAAACCTTGAAATCTCTATTTTGTAATCAATATGAGTGTTATCAATATGTGTTGTATGGTTATGCACTATTGTTAATTTCATGCTAATACATGCTTATTTAAATCTATGTTAAACTATCTTTTCATGGTTAGTCATAATTATATCAGAATTTAATGTTGGATTCAAGGGAGTTTATGTGTATTAGCTAATAATTGTTTATTAGTTGATTGCACATTCATTCTTTGTTTTAATAATTCTTATATTAATTGAACTAATTCAATGATAAAAGAGTACATCTTATTTTGAATCTAATCTTAGTCTTTTCATCTTGCTCTTGGTCGAGGAAGAGAATCCTCTCTTTCTCAATCATGATAGGTTTCTTTCCTTTTATTTTTGCATTCTAGTTTAAACTGCATTTAGTTTGCATTTAGAAGAGCTACAAGTAAAGTTTCCTTTTGAGGAGCAATTCATAAGAGGTTACCCAACCCTTATATTGGTCGGGATCACCATGCCAAATGGAAAAAGGGTCTAATTGGGACCCTAACTGGGTGATCTCCCCAATGTCAATCATGGTCAATTCTAGCCATAAAAAAAACCATCAACCATACATACAATTAGGGAAAGTTTTGGATAGGTTTTTGGGTAATTGAGCTGAAGAGGCTAGTTGTCAGGCCCATGAGATATTGAAGAAACAATTTTCCAGACCTGTGAGCATTCTCTCTAGGTGAGAGAACTGCTAGAAA
Source organism: Picea engelmannii (assembly GCA_009831015.1). Taxonomy (NCBI): domain Eukaryota; kingdom Viridiplantae; phylum Streptophyta; class Pinopsida; order Pinales; family Pinaceae; genus Picea; species Picea engelmannii. The sequence goes on from ML777980.1 coordinate 334,032, forward strand.
TTGTTTTCCAAATGTACCAAGTTGCAAATACAAGGCTCTGAGAATTCTTGTACGACCTGTGGTTGAAGTCTCGAAAGGGAAGTGGGGCAGTTGAAGGATTGTTGAGCAGAAAAGGGGCACACTTCTTAGGGTGGGACAAACATGTGGGGAATGAGAGACTGTAGGCTGTCTTCTAGAGTTGACACCTTATTCTGAGTATTTTGACTGTTGATAGAGCTTAGATTGGCTTAGGATTAATTTTCCTTGGTGGAGTTTTAGCCCCATCTCGAGGGTGACCTTCTCCTGAGAGTTATGAGCAACAGAGTCTATGGCTCGGAGGAAAGTCTGAGGTTTGCAGGAAGTTGGTGACTTTTTACAAAGATAAGTGTATTTTATGTGTTTAATTTAAATTTTATGTTATTCCTTATGTATTTTCTATTATGTGTTTTTTCTGTATATGTTGCATGTATATATTTGTTGTTATTGGACACATAATTTTGTGCATTTATAGAGCGTTTTAGTATAATGAATTGGTATAAGAGTTGGAATTTTGGTGGGGCATAAACTAGATTAGAGTTGAAGATGGTACAATGTGGTATCAGAGCTCCAGTTTCAAAACTAAGCCTGCATGGACCGAGCTAACAGAGCATTGCAGAAAGATATTGCCAAAATTTAGTTGCCGAGGATGCCTCCAACATGTATGCTAAAAGTATTATTGTGAAATTGGGAGAATTTAATGGGGAATTCGAAGGGTTCGAACCTAGGAATGAGAAACAATCATTTTTAATCTCAAATTGGGTGAATTCAGACCTGTAACTGGCATAATTTCATGTTTGCAGAGCGCCCATGGTGAAATTGGGTGAAATTAGGAAAAGCCCCAATTTTTGTAATGAAATTATGGGAAATTAGACATGGAGGAGTCGAATTTTAGGAGTAAGGGTTGAATTTGTATGTATATGACAAAAATTAGTTGTGGAAAAGCTTAGTTACATAGATTCAATGATGGTCCGATAAAATAATTAAAAAATTGAGCATATTTGGATATTTGTTTTGGAAAAAATTGACTAATTTTCCATACGCTGACGTCAACATGACGTGGGGCCTACGTATCAGCTGACACAAAAGAATTATGACATGTAATTCCATGGTGTAAACAATGCTAGAGGTGGTAGGTGATGCAGAGTCATGGTAGGGAGCTCACATGTCGGGTGGAACCACGATCCAGACCCACAAAATTGTGACACAGGTGTTGGCAGATATTGAACAAGCAACGAATGTATTGATGGTTGTTGTCATTGATGGCAACAACGGAGATAAGAAGGATAAAACCCTTTAAGGATTCGAGGAGAATAAGCTCAAGAGGCATAGCGCTCTTATACGGGCAAGGAGTATAGGAAAGAGACCGAGAGCCGTCGGATCTCACTCAGAAAACCCGACAGCCGTCAGATCTACAAAAGGTGCGAGGAAGATAAGTCATCGGAGAATCAGGGATCGGGACTTTGCAGTGTCCAATTCATTCGACATTGAAAACTACGAAATCGCGATATGCGATTTTGCGAACTGATCACAGCCGTTAAACCAAGCAGAGATCGTGATCATCCACGTGTAGACAGGAGGCTCCATCGGAGAATCGAGAATCGGAGTTTCACGAGTCTCGTGAACAATGACAACGAAAACCCCGAAATTGCGATATGCGATTTCGCGATGTAATCGCATCCGTTGGGCCAAGATTGCATCTGAACCGTTGATTCAACTCAAGAAAGCAGACCACGTCAGCAAAGGGACAAGTGGCACAACCAGGGAATGACAGGTGTCAGGCAGATTCAACACTTCAGGCACATAAAAGTCACGAATCAGAGTGACACGTGGCAGGATCTAACACGTGTCAAACCACGTGTGACGTCAACAGAGGCATCGATGATCGGGACCGTCCATATGAGGGACAGGTGTCGAAGATCAAGGCACCGTCGGCATATCGGACATCGGGAAATCGGAGTTCCTGAGGTCGAAGGGAACGAGAGATCGAAAGTCCTGAAATCTCGAAGGTATCGAGACCGTCCAATTGAGGGACAGGTGTCGGAAATCAGGAGCAAGTCAGCATATCGCCGATCGGGGAATCGGAGTTCTCAAGGTCAAAAGAAACAGGACATCGGAAGTCCCGAAATCCCGATACAATCGGGACCGTCCATCTGAGAGGACGCGTGGCAGAGATTGGTGCCATCGGCGAAAGTCCGACAGGAGGTTGTTCATCGGCTAATCGAAAATCGGGATATCGGAGATCCCGGGCACAAAGGTTTTGTGCATGTCGAAATCGCGATCCGCAAAATCCCGATGAGTGGGGTACAGCTGTCAGCACAGCAGCGAAGGAGGACAGAGGCGTAGTAGAGGCCAGCTGTTAGCATACGAATGGAGCGTCGGGATTTGGACGATCGGGAATCACCGGGTGAATGCTTTGATGCATCACAAACCCCGTAGCCCCGACGGGGTTAGGTTGTGGTCATGAGTAATGGACATATGGTCCATTGTGTAGACGGATGGGGCTAAAGCTCGGGAAATCGGGGATCGGGAATCCTGGAGGCATGTACATCGTGACATCGAAAACGCTGAAACCCCGATGAGCGGTCTGACCGAGGTCATGTGTTGACGGTCTTATGGGGCCAAGGCCTATAGCCAGCAGGGCTAGCATATGGTTCAAAAAGGCGCGGATAGGTTTAATTCAAATTTCAAAAAGGGGCCTGATTTCCTCCGGGTAATAAATATGGGACCCGATGAGCGTTGAATTGGTTATGGACCAATGGGTATAAGAAGGGGTCGATGCTCTTCCTACATGTGTGGGTGCAGAAGAAAAGGAGGACATTGATAGGTCGCAGAGGTCCTTTTGCAGGACGCAGAGGCCATTTTCTGACAGCAGGGATAGCTACTGGCGAGTGAGGTCATTTGTGTAGGCAACATGGAAGATTTGAAGAAAGAGGAACCTCCTTGTGGCAGTTGGGCGACATATCTACATTGACAGAGAGATCTCTGCTGTGGGTTCAGCAAACACGAGATCAGAAGCATCATCTCCAGGTTTATTGAGTTATTTAATGTGTGTCCTTTGGTAACTGTCTGACAGTCTGTAGATCTATGTTTACTCTTGAGATAGTTTCTATTACTGTCATAACCACTAGATGAAACTGCCTGATCCAGTGTGAAAATTAATGAAACGTGGTCAGCAGTAAGTATGAGGGTTAAACCCTTCAGCAGTAAGCAATTTGCCAGTAGAAACTGTTGCACTCTTCAGGGGGTTGAAGCTCCCTTCCAGGAAAGGCTGGTAAACGAGAGAAGGTTGTAGCCTTCTGCAGGTAGAAGCCTGCGTACTAGTATGGGTCTGCACTAGTACATTGTTGTAGAATGTTTTCTTATTAATAATCATTGAAGACAGAGACAACAGCAGCGGTGGTTTTCTCCCGATCTGGGTTTCCACCTTAAATACTGGTGTTCATGTGTGTTATTCATCTGTGTTAGTTTATGTTGTTGAATTACTGGTTAAAAGACATCTGATAAATGAAGAAATCCATAATAAGCTCTCTGGATGCACTACTGTTTTCATAAGAATAAACAACAACTGATTGCTCTAAAGTAGACTATGATTTTTCAGTGAAAGAAAAGTTAAAAATTATTGATAGCTCTAAATATTGATTCACCCCCCCCTCTTAGTATTTTCAACAACAGGGGGTCCCCTAGTGGTTTTGAAAACCACCCAGGGGGGGTGCAATTGACCAGAGGATGACACATCACCACGCTGAATAATGATAGTATTCTTTGTGAACCCCCCCCTTGTTAATGTTTGGTGAGGCATGGGGGCTGCGATGAAATGGTGACCGTTGATCATCACCTACACCATTTGCGCCTCAACTATTGGACACAGTGGTATGATATTTTCATTGATGTCAACAAAGTGCAGGTGATGAGATCAAATCTCATGAGAGATAATGTAGAAGGTCGCACAGAAGCCCGATCCTACACAAACGAATCCCCTGTAAATAATTGAGTTACAACAACTATTAGATTAGTTTGGGATCTATCATGATTTCAGATAGAATCAAGTGAAAGGACATGATAAGCGGAGCCCATAAGACACAAAGTCTTGAAAGATCCAAAATAGTGAAGTAAATGTTGATCGTTAGATATCGTGGAGAAAATTTGGGTCCGTTCTCAGTCGTTGGATCAAGCAGGAGATAGAAAGCTTCAATACTCTGGAGCTTTGCCACATCGACGATTACTGGAAACAAGTAAGAATCCAAGAAATCATGAAGTCATGAAATAATTCCAATCGTCAATCAGGAAGGAGATTCAAATGGTTTCCCAACTGTTAGATCAAGATTTGATCTAGATTTAAGTGTTGACCATCGATATGGAATTGAAATGTTGAACCGTCAGATCACACTAAAGGAAAGAAGGTGGTCAAGTTCAATGTTGACCACTCTACTGAAAAAATGAGTATGAAACATGTAATTTTACTTGAAGGTTGAATCCCCAAACTTGCGAACTCTCGTCGACTGTCAGATCATAGGAAGAGCAGGGAAATCCTGTCAACTGTTGATCAAGCCTAGTGGAAGGATACGATAAGTGGGGCCAAAGGCAAGAAGTCCTAGAGTAAACAAAGGTCATTTGATCAAGACAAGGAGATATCTATAGTGATAGATCTATTCGATACTTCAACAATGATCGAAGGATGGTATAAAAGTGCCAAAACTCCTAAAGCTATGAAGTAACGAAAAGTAAAAATCCTAGTCAACAAGACCACATCAACAAGGACACGTGGCTCAATTAGATGATGAAAAGTGTCAAAATACATATGGCACATAAGGTCTGTGAAAGTCACAAATCAAGGTGACATGTGGAACACCCACTACGGGTCCACATCATCATAGATGATGTCAACACTCCACGTTAGTTCAGGACTACAACCTCCAGGGATAACCAACTTCTCCTACTAGAAAAACTACCCAAAGCACTGCCGATCGAAGTCACAAATTGATGTTAGTTGTTGATCTAAGATCTACCAGAATATCGTTCGATCATTCGATCGAGTATAGTGGAAGGATAATGTAAGGTGTACTAAAAATTGACAAAAAGTGCTTACCACAACTTTATGACTTATTCGGTAGGTAAACACTCTAGAGGGATTGAAGAGTTCGAGTAGCCCAAAGTCCCAGAGTCATGAATAGCCTGATACACAGAGAGAGGGATCTCCTTTGTGCCTAAGTCTATGTTCCTAGCTCTTGGACATGTGAAGGTTATCAAGCAGGGAGTGTTGATAAACCCTTCGATGGATTTTTCTACAAAAATTTTGGAAGACTGCAAAGGCCAGAGTCTCAAAACTCTGAAGTCCTGAAGTGAACGAAAACCTTCCACTCAACTGTAGATTAAGTCTCAATCGTTGATTTGTTTGAAGCCTCTACATAAGCCAGTATTTCCCATCCAACAAAATATTAAATATTGACTATTTGATCTACTAGTGAATACAGTATACACACTTCGAATAAATGTACTCCGGGAGGATTGAATCACTGCAAAGGACAGAAGTACCGAAGGACGAAGTACTAGAGAACTTGGCTCTAACACCGGTCACGTGATAAGGTAAAGAAGATAAAGGTTCTAGAATTAAATAATCCGTCGGACTTTTGAATACGGTCCCATGTAGAAGACTAGGGGCAGAAGAAGAAAGTGCTAACAAAAAAATGCTTGGAATGGATAAGCTTGTGGTTTCGAGCTCGCGGTCACACAAATTTTGGTTTGAAGGGAGCACCTATTGATTAAGACAAAAATTTACAATAATTTGAGATATGTAGACTAATGAACCAATACAAGGTCATGATTAAAGAAGAGTTAAAACATAAGCATTATGAATAACGAAGAAAAAGGAAAAATGATATTATTTAAAGTTTAATATTATCATTTAAATGAAAGGGTATAATGGTTCATTGTCAAAAGATGCTATGGTTCAAATTCACACTAGTTGGAAGACTATATAAAGAAGAAAGAATAGCGAGAATAAAGTGTCTTTGCAGTCCAGATCAAAAGATCAAAAGTAGAAGCAGAGTCTAAGAAGGAAAAATGATGATACTTATGCAGTGAGGGTGGAAGGGAGGAGCAAGGAAGGATTCATATCCTTTAATAAGTGTGAAAATAAGGGAGTTGGTGCTTCCTAGGGTTGGTACCCTGAAAAAGAAGGGAGTTGATGCTTCCTAGGGTTGGTTCCCTAAAGACAAGGGAGTTGGTGCTTCCTAGGGTTGGTGCCCTAAAACAAGGGAGTTGGTGTTTCCTAGGGTTGGTGCCCTGAAGAAGGGGATTTGTTTCTCCAAGAGTTGGTTCTCTAAATAGGATTGGTGTCCTTCATAATCTCATAATACTCTTTATAAAGCCTTGTAATTCTTGTTAATTGTGTTTATATAATTGATTTTAAATACAAGTCCATTGATAATCTATGGTGATGATTAATAAATAACAAAGTAATTACTAATTGTTTAAAAAGGTAATACTAATTCACCCCCCACCCCCCCACTCTCAGTATTCCAACAATTGGTATCAGAGCCAGTACCTTCAGCACAATCTAATAACTGGAAGGTAGATTGTAATAGCCCTATTTTCCCCAGTTTGTAAATATAACTATAACTAGAAAAGAGACTATGGAGGACTAAATATGTGTGAATGTTTGATTTGATGAACCTTTGTATAAAAGGGTCAATGCATGAATTTTATGTTATTAATAGAAATTGAATATGTGTTGAACAATTGCTGAAAAGGGGGAGTTTTCCAAGATAGACCATGTATGCTATGACAGAGATGGTGAGGGAAACCAAGAATGGTTGAGATCACCCTCACCAAACTAGTAACTACTGGGTGTAATTACTCAATAATCCTCTGACCCAGAAATGAATTACCAATCACGTTGGTAGTTGGAGGGCCATCCTCAAGAGTTAATAAGGAGATGGGGCAGGGTACCCATCTGTAAGGATTCTAGGCCTGGCCACGAATTGGGGATTCATACCCTCGCAACCTTGTTGAGGAAGGAAATAAAGGAGTTAATTCAAGGGACATAGACAGATCTGGAAGGAAGTAGAGAGAACAATCTTGAGAAGAGACGAGAAACATGTTTTTGAATCTAGAGTTGAGAGAAAGGATGAGAAGAAAGCTTGTTTTGGATGTAAGAACCGATGGACAGGGTTTCTCTACAAGTTGATAAATGAGGTTGATGAGTTACTGAGGAAGTACTCGTGTAGACCTCTTTGCTTGGAGTAGAGAAAACTGATTGCCAATTTCCTTTGGGAGGAGGAGAGTAACCTTCGTCCCTGATTTTTGTGGAGCATGGATAAAAAATCTCTCTCAGAGAATCATGGTATATCTCTGGGGTGGCCAATGGTAAATCCATCAAGAGTGGTTGTGCATATGGTTGGGAGGAAACATGAACCCCTTTCAGCAGTCGCTTCACATTTTCCAGTTTTGATAAGTATTTTCATACTCTGTGTAGTACATTGGGAGTGATGATTGAATTTATGTGTTTATGGTTAAGTCTTGCAATGTTTGTTCAGTTATTAGAAGTCCTCATTTTCTTCTGTAAACTGTTTTATTTACTTGGTCTTCGATTTACCTCAGTTTAGGTGCTAGAGAGTTATGGAATGTGAATCTATAGGAGAGTTGGGGTAGGATTAATGAAAACGTCTAAGTCCTGCCGATGTTTGAGTTTTCCTTATAGGGAATGTCAATTTCAAATCTGTGGTAAAAAGGGCGTTCCTTCATAGTATCCACCCATTTGAACGAGAGCTCATGCCCATGTCCTTAACCCACCTGATGATAAAAGGATTAGCGCTTATCCATAAGAATTTCCAAAGGAACCATATGACGAGGGTCTGGGAACCCTACGCTAGTCCGAAAGGAGCTAGTCCTTTTGTCTTCGGGACTTTGGAACTTATGATTCCACAATCCTAAAAAATAGTCGAAGGCTGGAGTCGCAAATTGATGAGGGCCATAGATCTGGGAATCCAACAGAGATCTCTTTGAGTTGTTATATCATATTTAAGAAGGGTAATGTTAAGTGCTTCAATGAAGATTTCACTTCACCAGAATAGGAGTGGTCTAGCTCCGAAACTCTTGAATGTCGGAGTCACGAAGTTAATTTGGACCGTTGATAATAGAGGGATGCATGTACACAGATCAACACCTATCCGAAAGTCTGGGTATTAAATGGTATAGGGATCCACGATTTTCTACAGAGCTCTGGAAGCCATAGTAAATCCTAGCCATGAATGCTAGGTACATGTGGTGATAGATCGGGCGTGGTCCAGAGAGGAATCTAGAAGATACGCATCGAAATCCCAAATGTCTAACTTTTGAAGTGACGTGGACCATCGATCCTCGGATCCTTCAGGATCCCTCTCCATTGTCTATCTAAGTAACCCACCCTCGAGTGCTCAACCAATCAATAACGTGTTGTGGAGTGACATAAGGCCCCTACTTGTCCCCTATCAAATGTCGTCTTTCAAACTAGAGTCATTGGGTAAGAGGGAACGTGGCAAGTGATCCTATATTCCAGAGACTTAGTACTTTGAAGGAACTTGGCTAAGATTTTTCTAGGTGTGAAAACTCTCTAATTCATGAACGATGAAGTAATCTGGACCGTTGATAGGTAAAGGACACATGGCGCTAGATCCTAGTGTCCAGAGACTTGGTTCTTCAGGGGATTTGCGACGTGAGGAGTTTCGAAGTCTGAAACCTTGAAGTAATGGAGGTCGTGGATTCAAGGACTATGTGGACTCTTATAGACGGTGAGATCAAAGGGATGGGAAACTATTACTCCAAGATGACATGGCATCTTGATGTCATTCGAGGTGACGTGGACCCACATTACATGTGCCACATGTTACTCGGATATGGATAGTTCATAGACCCATTATACTTGTTAGAGCATGACACTGTCACCTCGTGATGAGGACACATGTCATCCCTGGCCCTTGCTGCGTTTCATCCTCTGGTTTGTGCCCCCCTGGCCAACATGGTTGGTGTCAAGCTTGAGACTACGTGAGTCTGGATAACTTTGGGAGTTCAAAATATTTGGGCGTAGTATCATAAAGGGATTTTTTACGTCGATCGTCAAACGCTGAACATTCAACAACGATCGATGATTGTTGAAACGCCGAAAATGTAGGACATCAGATGTCGATTTCCGAATTCCAAACGTTCAATGATGATCACTGATTTCAGAAACACCGAAAATGTAGGACGTTGGATGTTGATCGCTGAACGAAGAAAAAGAGACAATCAATGCAAAACGATGAACACCGATTGTCGAATGGCCAAGGTCACATGGCGATATTTCAGGACTTTGAGGAGTAATAAAAAGGGGCGTTTAGTGCTGAATGTCGAACACCCCAACTAATAACACCTAGGTAACTTGGGGAGGAAATATATTTCATACCATAACTTATATTTTAGTGTGGTGGAGACCATTAGAAATTTTGTGGCCAACAATAGACAATGGAGATCCCATAATTAGGATTTGAGATAGTTAGGAAAAACAAAAAATTGATGCCCCATCTCTAGAAAAGGTATTTATGGGTTGGGTGTGTTACAAATTGGTATCATAGCATGGAAACAACACTTTTCCTTCTTGGGCTCATGCATGAGTTAGATAAAAATATTATTAGAGAACTTTACTGGGTAACACCCTACCTTAACCTTCTTCTATAAGAAACTTGTCTGAACCTCTACTGAAGAGAGGAATGAAACATTCTACTGTGGATAGATGTTTTGGAAGCTTTCACTGTATGTTGCTAATGTTTCCAAATAAAGAAATTGACTTCATTTTGCAATGATATGTATTGTTCATGAATTGGTAGATTAGTAAATAACAGAAAACGTTTTTTCAACACTCAAGCAATTAGTGAACAACAGGAAAACTACATCGTAAGGAATGGTGACACACCATGAGTAGAGGGAGATCTCCCACAATAGAGAGGAAGAATATGATGAAAGGAGGGTGGTGGAAACCCCTCTAGATTTGGATGAAACTATAAGAAGCCTCATGAAATAATTGTAGAGTTATAAGGATGACAATGAAAGGATGATAAAGGAGCAGGAAAAACAAACTGAAATTAATGCAATCCTACTACAAAGTCTATCAGATATACAAATCCAACAACAAAATGGTCCAATTGCCAATCATGTGGACAAGAACCATACTAAGAAAACTCCAAGTCCACCTGAGATACAAAAGCATGGTCCAAAAATTGGCCACCCTAGGAGGAGAACCTCAAGGAAGGCCCAACATGGAGTCAAGAGACACTCGCCAGAATGTCTCTCTGAGGACACTGACAACTCTAAGGAATATTCTAGTGGAAAAACTAGTTCCCATTCTCAGACAAGAGGAAAGAAGAGGAAACATTCCAAGAGTCATGACCCTGAAGAATTCAAGAAAGCCAAACCACCCACCTTTGATGGAGAAATTAAGAAGGGGGAAGAAGAAGAAGTTTGGATACTCGGCCTGAAGAAGTAATTCAGAGTTCATGACTACTCTGATAACTTAAAGGCCTGGATAGCCATTTTCATCCTGAATGGGAAAGCTTCCATTTGGTCGGAGGACCTTAGGAGTGCGAAATGAATCCATGAGAAGGAATTTTCATGGAAAAAATTTGATAAATACTTCAATAAGAAGTATCTATCAGAAAAGTAATTTGATGGGAAGACCAAGGATTTCTATGAATTCAAGCTGGGAAAACTCACCTTAGATGAGTATATAAACAAATTTCTCAAGTTTATGTGGTATGTGCCCTACATAAAGGATGAAAAGGTAAAGATGCAAAGATTTATTAGTGGATTAACTTAGTCCTACTAGGAGAGAATTGAGTTTGATGAGCCAAATACCTTATAATATACTATTCGAAAAGCAAGGTATTGCTATGAGCAATTCAAGAATAAGACAGAACCCCATGAAGACTTGAAGAAGAAAGAAAAATTGGGATTAAAGAATAAGGGGTTTAAATCCTCGATATTTAAGAACCATGGGAAGAGATATAGGATGAGCCTTCGTACCAGAAGTCTGTATCAGAAAATATTTTCATCCCAGAGTGGAAATAAACCCTTTAGAGAAGCTCCAATTAAGACTGATAACATGAAGAGAGAACCCTTGAAATGTTGGGGTTGTTTGAGAGGAACATATGCTGAGGGACTGTCTGCATAGGAAACAAAAAAATGGGAGGGTATACAACATCCAAGAGGCTACAAAAATCAATGGTTTGGCTAGGATCATGCCACAAATTTATGCATCCTTGGATAATAGACAAAATGACCACCAAGATTTAGTGGTGGAGATGGAAGGTACAATTTCCAACCATCCTTTTTCCATTTTAATTGACCCTGGTTTTAATTTGAGTTATTGTTCCCCTCAAAATATTGATAAATGTAAATGGAAACAAGTTAAACAAGTTAAATCATAGTTGGTACAACTAGCCACTGGAACCAAAATAAAAGTAACAGAGTTCATACCAGCATGCCAATTCGTTATAAGTGGGTTTCCTGCCAAAGAGAACCTAAACATACTTCCTTTAGGATCTTATGACATGTTGATTGGCATGGACTGGTTGGATGCCTACAAAACCAAGTTGGATTGTGTTAGCACTGAAAGTCACACTTTGACTGCTAAAGTGTAAGCTCAACACCCATCAGAATGTAAAAGATAACTTTGGTTTTGAATAGTTGGATCAAAAATATGGATAAACAAAGAGAGAGGGCAACAAAATGCATATCATTAGGCTACACCAATGGGCAATGGAGTCATAAACATCCCACTCATCTAAGGCACAAAAGTTGCTTAACATAAAACAAGATTATATGCTGATAGGTGGAAGAAATGAAGAAGGAAAACATAAGATAGAATGTTCAGTAAATAGAGATCCTTTCAATTTAATGAATCAAAAAATACTTGAATATAAACAATGACTGATGGGAAAAATACAACAGATCATCTACTGCTTAGGGATCCATAAATCATTGGCAGCCTTTGATCCTCAAATCTGCAATATATTCAAATAAGAAGAAACATAGACAAAGGTTTACAATCTGAAATCACATCTCTCATGAGTCTCCAATAGTATTAATTCTTACAATCATAAAATTCCCACAGGCTTACAAATGAACACACACATGAAACTGCCTATTCCTACTCTCTCTAGCCTCTCTTGGCTCATCCATCCCTTTCTCCAAGAGATATTTCCTTCTTTAAATACAAAATACCATACAAATGAAATAAGGAGGTTGAATCCCATATCCTCCATTGGATTCTAAGCCTTGGAGATAGGTGGCAACAGTCAAAGAGGCAAAAATCCAACAAACTATTGATTTTTAGGAATTTGTTGGAAGTCATTAATAAGTTGTTTCCACCTCGTGCATGAGGCATTTTCTAGAGATAAATCTTAGGTGAAGGTGTCCCTTGACATATAAATGATCCTTGAGAAGTCATTTAAACTCTCATTGACATGTGGCAACCTCCCAACAAGGCGAATATCAAAACCGTGATCACTACATGAAATTAGTACGCAACACCATTGTGTAGAGTACACAACGCCTACTTATATATCCAATAGATCTAAAAAAAAAACACATTTTGAAAAAATGAGAGAGGATTTTTTTATTTGGAATGATATGAACAAAAACCTCCTCCATTTTTCAAAAATACATTCTCAACTACTCATAACCCAAGTTTTAAATTAGTGACTCAAAAATGGCAGAATAACTCTACACAATTTAGCCTCTGCCAGAATATTATGCAGCACTTGTAGGTAGCACCCGACATTGTTGCAACTGTATGTCCCTTTTGTCCTCTGTGAAATATTACGCAATGCCATTAGGTAGCACCACTTGCGCTGCGTCTGTGTGCAAGTGTGGGTAGCATAACCAAAAACGCAGTGCCTTCAATATTGAATGTGTGAACATAAATTTGTAGTCTTTCATGATGAAAAAACCATTTCAATTAAGTTCCTTGACTGTAAAATGGGTAGTGACTTTTACCACAGGGGAAACTAGCACTTAGAAAAAACTCTAAACCCAACTAGTTAAACTCTTAGCAGCCCTGAAATTCAACCTCACACTCTTTTTGGTAGAAAGAGGATCTTCCTTTGTCACAACATAATTTTCCTTATCAGAAATGGCAGGCTTCTTCTTAGGGGTTATTCTCTTCTTTACTGCGAGTATCTCTTGACACTTGGCACCTTAACCAATATTGTGCTAACATAGGTTCCATGGGGGATGGCATGCTCCCCGCGAGCTGCCAAGAACTTGTAGACCTGTGCCTTGTCCATCCTCCATCTATGTTCAAGAAAAAATCTGTACTCATAAGCACCTATGCTCCTTTATTCAAATCTGAAATGACTGTAAACTAAAAACAGGCTTCTTCTGAAAACAACTTGCTAAAATTTGACTATTGCAAATTATCAAAAAGGGAATGCTCAAAATGAGCTTATTTCTGCCTACTCCTACTTAATCAAGTGTTCTTCTTCAGATTAGGTAAAATCATTCTTCCAATGAATCCATACAAGCATCTGACTGATTGGTAAGCATCTTGATCTGAAAATGATCAATGTAGGGAACCAAAGAATACATAAATGCATTTCAAAAGAGCAAGAAAACCATCCTTCAATTGACAAAAGTGCTCTAACATCCAATATTTTCAAATACTCGAGATAATTAGCAAATGGATCTATAAGACTGAAAACAAATACCTCTTGTTGTTGTTTCAATTGAAGATCCGAAAGTCTCTGCATATCCTCCTGCTGATAATGGCTTCCACCTTCAGATGCTTGCAAATATGAACAGGATTGTATGCTAGATTCACTGTTGATGATAGAATGTTTGGTGTCTTCTACAGATCCAGGTTCCAACACAATACATGCAGGCTCATTGATTTGAGAAGGTGACCATTGAATGTCTGTTGTGGGAGTTTCCGGATGACTAATTTCTATACACAACTGTTCTTCATCAACATCTGATTCATAGTTGTCATAAACTGGTTGGCTGCTCCTCAAATCAACAAAATGGATCTGCTCTTCTTCATCAAAGTATTCATCAAATATAGGTGAGCCCAAGGCTCCTTGGTCTTGCACAAAAAAATGAACAATCCCCCCATCTCTCTCTTCAATCTTAGGTGAAAAGATATCATGGGAAACCTCTTGCAGGAAAAGAGAAAGATCCTCTTCTACAATTGGTTCTTCTTTCAAATCAGAGACATCATATGCATAAGGTACATGATATAATGCAACTGAACCCATGCTATCATTAGTACAATCATGACTGATATCTGGAAGACTTTCTTCTCAGGAATAAGAAAGAGAAAGAGGTTCATTCCTATCTTCATTTGGACAGTGAATAAAATAATTTTCATCTTTATAATCAATAGAGAAATCTAACAAATCTTGAGCACATTCTACATATCCCTCACAACAGTTATGAAAAATACTTTCAGAGGGATAAAAACTTTTGCAATGTTCATTGAATACTCTGTGGAAATCCTTCAAGGATGAAATGCTGGAAGAGGGTAACAAGAAATACCATTTATGTGCATCCTCATCCAATGAATAGATGAACATTTTCATAAATATATCTTCATGATGGATGTCAAGATGTTGCATCAAAGCATGAAATTCATGAACATGCTCAACAGGTTTGTCATCCTTACCTTCATAAAATCTTGGCAGGAGATCTTTCCATTCATCAATAAGAGGCACAGTATGTGGATAATCCTTTATAGCTGATAAATTGAGTGGGGCAAACCTCCTGGCCATGATAGCCTTCATAGCCATTTGATTTTCCTCATCCCCAGTGGATTCACCAATAGATTCTGAACAATGGAGTCGCCATGGTGAATGTGCAGTCTTGAAGGTGTCCAACTTCAGTCACCATCTAAAGCTGGAGTTGTACAGTGTCATTCTTCCCAGGGATCTTTTCAATCTGCTCAAATCTGTCCTCGGCAACGATGCCAAAAATGTTAGCACTGAAAGTCACACTTTGATTGCTAAAGTGTAAGCTCATCACCCATAAAAATGTAAAAGATAACTTTGGTTTTGAATAGGTGGATCACAAAGATGGATAAAGAAAGAGAGAGGGCAACAAACTACAGATCAATAGGCTACACCAATGGGCAATGGAGTCACAAACATCCCACTCATCTAAGGCACAAAAGCTACTTAACATAAAACAAGATTATATGATGATAGGTGGAAGAAATGAAGAAGGAAAACATAAGATAGAATGTTCAGTAAATAGAGATCCTCTCAATTTAATGAATCAACAAATACTTAAATATAAACAATGACTGATGGGCAAAATACAACAGATCCTCTGTTGCTTAGGGATCCATAAATCATTGGAAGCCTTTGATCCTCAAATCTGCAATATATTCAAATAAGAAGAAACATAGACAAAGGTTTACAATCTGAAATCACATCTCTCATGAGTCTCCAATAGCAGTAATGATTACAATCATAAAATGCCCACAGGCTTACAAATGAACACACACAGGAAACTGCCTATTCCTACTCCCTCTAGCCTCTCTTGGATCATCCATCCCTTTCTCCAAGAGATATTTCCTTCTTTAAATAGATAATATCATCCAAATGAAATAAGGATGTCGAATCCCATCTCCTCCATTGCATTCTAAGCCTTGGAGATATGTGACAACAGTCAAAGAGACAAAAATCCAACAAACTACTGATTTTAAGGAATTTGTTGGAAGTCATTAATAAATTGTTTCCACCTCATGCATGAGGCCTTTTCTGGAGCTAAATCTTAGGTGAAGGTGTCCCTTGAAATATAACCGATCCTTGAGAAGTCATTTGAACTCTCCTTCACATGTGGCAACCTCCCAACAAGGCGAATATCAAAATTGTGACCGCTACAGGAAATTAGTACGCAACGCCTACTTCTATATCCAATATCTCTCAAACCAAAACAAATTTTGAAAAACTGAGAGAGATTTTTTATTTTTGGAATGTTATGAACAAAAACATCCTCCATTTTTCAAAAATACATTCTCAACTGCTCATAACCCAAGTTTTAAATTTGTGACTCAAAACTGGCAGAATAACTCTGCACAATTTAGCCTCTACCAGAATATTATGCAGCACCTGTAGGTAGCATCCGACTGTGTTGCACTTGTATGCAGCTTCTGTAGCACCAATTACGCAGCGCCACTAGGTAGCACCAATTGCACTGCGTCTGTGTGCAAGTGTGGGTAGCATAACCAAAAATGCAGTGCCTTCAATCTTGAATGTGTGAAGAGAAATGTGTAGTCTTTCATGATGACAAAGCCATTTCAATTAAGTTCCTTGACTGTACAATGGGTAGTTCCTTTTACCAGAAGGGAAACTAACACTTAGCAAAAACTCAAAACACAACTAGTTAAACACTTAACAGCCCTGGAATTCAACCTCACACTCTTTCTTGTAGAAAGAGGATCTTCCTTTTGCACAACAGACTTTTCCTTCTCAGAAATGGAAGGCTTCTTCTTAGGGGTTATTCTCTTCTTGACTGCAGGTGTCTCTTGACACTTGGCACCTTAACCAATCTTTTGCTAACAGATTGTTACAGTAAAACTTTGGAGTGTGAAAATGAATAAGGAAGAAGGGTAAACCTACAAGGGATTCAAAAACATGTCTCAGTGAGACAAATATCAACCCTCCAAGTGAAGAATTATTGCAGAAAGGGATGTCCCTTGTATGTCATACAAGTACTAAACTCTGTTGAGAATGACAAACGCAGCCTAGAGGATCATCACATATTAAAATAATATAAATATGTATTCCTAGAAGAGGTACCAGGTCTACCTCCAAGAAGGGATATTGAATTTTCAATAGAACTCATACCAGGAGTGGTGCCAATGTCTAGAACACCCTATAGAATGAGTACACCAGAGCTAGTTGAGATCAAACTAAAGTTGAATGATATGTGGGACAAAGGATACATTCATCCTAATGTCTCTCCATGGGGAGCACCAACCTTGTTTTTGAGAAAGAAAGATGACATGCTCAGATTATGCATAGATTATAGACAACTCAATAAGATGACCATTAAGAATAAGTATCCCTTTCCAAGGATCGATGAATTGTTTTACCAATTAAGGGGTGCTACAATATTCTCCAAGATTAACTTAAGGTCTGTATACCATCATGTACAAATTAAAGATTAAAACATTCACAAGACATCCTTTAGGACAATATATGGTCACTATGAATTTGTGGTGGTGCCATTTGGGCTTACCAATGCACCAGCCACTTTATGGTCTTAATGAATAACATATTCATAAAGTTCTTGGATATGTTTGTGTTGGTTTTCATGGATGATATCCTAATCTATTCCAAGAATAGGGAAGAACATGAAGAACATCTCAAGCTAGTACTCCAAGTAGTAAGAGAACATTAACTCTATGCTAAGCTTAGTAAGTGTGACTTTTTCCAGAAATAAGTCCATTACTTAGGCCATGTTATTTCTGAGGAAGGAGTGGCAGTTGATCCTGAAAATATTAAAGCCATCATGGATTGGCCTACCCCAAATGATGTATCTGATATCATATCCTTTATGGACCTAGCAGGATACTATAGGAGGTTCATAAATGGATTCTCCAAGATTGGTTTCCCAATCACCTCCCTTCAGAAAAAGGGGGTTAAATTACTTTAGACATCAAAATGTGAAGAGATATTTCAAGAGATGAAATAACTTCTAACCAATGCACCTGTACTGAATATTGCAGACCCAAAACAAGACTTCCTTGCCTGT
The DNA here is from genome assembly GCA_009831015.1 of Picea engelmannii. NCBI lineage: Eukaryota > Viridiplantae > Streptophyta > Pinopsida > Pinales > Pinaceae > Picea > Picea engelmannii. The sequence goes on from ML777980.1 coordinate 351,813, forward strand.
ACAAATGCCAGCAAGGAAGGGCTCGGAGGAGTCCTTATGCAAGAATGACATGTGATTTTATACGAATCCAGAAAATTTAATGAGCATGAAGTCAACTATTTGGCCCATGATATGGAGTTGGATGCCATAGTGCATGCTTTAAAAATGTGGAGGCATTACCTCTTAGGTAGAATATTTGTAGTTATGACAGACCATAATGGGTTAAGGTATTTGTTTGACCAACCAAAACTCAATGTGAGACAAGCTAGGTGGATGGGTCTACTTAGTGAGTTTGATTTTGAAATCAAACATATCAAAGGAAAGGAGAATACGGTGGATGATGGACTTAGTAGAAGTATGAAAGTGGTTCACTTGGCAACTGTAAGCGCCAATGAATCAGACATCAAAGAGAGAGTCAAAAGTGCACAAGAAACATATGCATTTTTCAAGACAGTGACATCATACCTAAAGCAAGAGCCCACAAGGATGAAGTATGAAGGCTATCATATGCTCAATGATGCCCTGTTGACTTACAAGGGAATATTGTATATTCCAAATTGTGACGAATTGAAGAGGTTCATAATGGATGAACTGCAAAAAATACCATATACTGATCATCCTGGTTATTAGAAAATGATCACAACCACTAGGAAACTATTTTATTGGCTCGGACTGAAAAAGGACATAACTGATTTTTTTTTAATCTATTTTTAAGGTCACGTCCAAGCCACACCAAATTGGTGTATGAGACCCCCTTGTTTGTGGGACAAGGTACCCCCCTCCACCCAGTGATTTGACTGGTAAATTATACAGAGGTATACATACCATACCCCCCTCTGTATTACTTAGCTAAGTGTCTATAATGTCAGCAAGTCAAGCCAGAGCACCGCCACCTAGCAGGGTTGTTGCATCCCCTACCAATTCCCGAATGGAAATGGGAAACCATCTCCATGTATTTCATCACAGGATTACCAAAATCAACCAAATAAAACGAAACCATCATGGTAGTTGTGAACAAACTGAGCAAGGCTTCTCACTTGATACCTATAAATTCAACTTGCAAGGCAATATATATTGCCAACATTTTCATGAAAGAGATATTTAGGCTGCATGACATGCCTAAGGAAATTATATCCGACATAGATACACAAATTACTTCCAACTTTTGGAAATCTCTATTTGTTTTCTTTTAAACAAAATAGTTTTTTAGAAAATCCTATCACCCTCAAAATGATTGGAAGACAAAGAGGTTAAACCAAGTATTATAAGACATGTTGAGGATTCATGTAATGCATCAACCCAAGAAGTGGGAGGACTACCTACCACTGGTAGATTTTTCCTACAATAATGGATATCAAGAGTCATTAAAATGGAGCCCTTTTGAATCCCTCTATGAAAGACAATGCAACATTCCAATCAACTAGAACAACCCAGTAGACAAAGTTACAATTGGGCCATATATGCTAAAGGAAATGGAACAACAAGTAATTAAGATCAGACAAAATATGAAGATAGCCCAGGAAAGAAAAAATATCTATGAAGACATGAAAAGGACTCCTATAGAGTTAAAACCAGGGATCATGTGTATCACTGAGTTAGAACCAAGAAAATCTCTTTGAGGATGGGAGCTTGTGCCAAGATGGCACCTCGGTATTGTGGACCATTTGAAGTTTTGGATAGAGTGGAACCAATAGCATATCGGCTAGCACTTCCTCCCACAGTGAAGGAACATAATGTTTTCCATGTTTCTTTATTAAAGAAGTATGTACATGATTCTAATCATATTATTGAATGGCTTGTGATTCAGGTGGAACCTGAGGGAGAATTCCTGCCAGAACCTCAATGCATAATAGACAGGAAGGAAACCCCACTTAGGAATAGAACCATTGCACAGGTCAAGGTGCAGTGGAAACACTTTGGCTTAGTTGAGGTTACATGGGAAATGGAGGATGCCATGAAACATGCATATCCATTTTTTCTAACTTATGTACATACAAAGCACATTGACAGTTATAACATCAAGGACGATGTTCCTTTAAATGGGAGGGCATTGTAATACCCCTGTTTCCCCCAGTTTGTAAATATAACTATAATTGGCTAAGAGATTATGTCAGACTAAATATGTGTGAATTTTTTATTTGATGAACCTTTGTATAAAAGGGTCAATGTATGAATTTTTTTTTATTAATAGAAATTGGATATGTGTTGCAAAAATTATAAAAGGGGGGTGTTTTCCAAGATAGACCATGGATTCTATGAGAGATATGGTGAGGGAAACCAAGAATGGTTGAGATGACCCTCACAAAAATAGTACCTACTGGGTATAATTTCTCAACATTCCTCTGACCCAAAAATGAATTACCAGTCAGGATGGTATTTGGAAGGCCATCCTCAAGAGTTAATGAGGATATGGGGCAGGGTGCCCATCTATAAGGATTCTAGGCCTAACCATGAATTTGGGATTTGGACCCACGCAACCTTGCTGAGGAAGGAAATAAGTGAGGTAATTTGGGGGACAGAGACAGATCTGGAAGGAAGCAGAGTAGAGAGAACAATCTTAAGAAGAGAAGAGAAGCATGTTTTCGACTCTGGACTTGAGAGAAAATCCAAGAAGCAAGCTTGTTTTGACTTTAATAAGCCATGGGCAAAGTTTATCTACAAGTTGATAAATGAGGTTGATGAGTGACTGAGGAAGTACTCATGCAGGCCTCCTTTCTTGGAGTAAAGAAAACCGGTTGCCAATTTCCCATGGGAGGAGGAGAGTAACCTTTGTCCCTGACTGTTGTGGAGCAAAGAGAAATAATATCTCTCAGAGAATCATGGTATATATCGGGGGTGGCCAATGGTAAATATGCCAGGAGTGATTGTGCTTATGGTTGGGAGGAAACATACACCCCTTTCAGCAGCGACTTCACATTTTCCAGTTCTACTAAGTATTTTCATAATCTGTGTAATACATTGGAAGTGATGATTGAATTTTTGTGTTTATGGTTAAGTCTTGCAGTGTTTGTTCAGTTATTACGAATGCTCATTTTCTTCTGTGAACTATTGTATTTACTTGTTCTTCAATTTACCTCAGTTTAGCTGCTAGAGAGTTATGAAATGTGAATTCACAGGAGAGTCAGGGTAGGATTAACTAAAATGTCTAAGACCTTCCGATCTTTGAGTTTACCTCAGCGGGAATGTCGATTTCAACTTTGTTGGAAAAGGGGAGTTCCTTCAGAGTATCCACCCATCTAACTGAGGGCTCATGCCCATGTCCTTAACCCATTTGTTGATAAAAGGATTACTTCTTAGCCACAAGAATTTTAAAAGGAACCATATGACCATGGTCTGGGAACCCTGTGCTAGTCCAAAAGGAGCTAGCCCATTTGGCTTTGAGACTTCAGAACTTATGATTCCAAAATACTCAAAAACAACCAAAGGCCAGAGTCGCAAATTGATGAGATTTGTAGATCTGGGAATCCAATGGAGATCTCTCTTAGCCGTTAGATCGTATTTATGAAGGGTAACATTAAGTGCTTCGATGAATATTTCACTTCGGGAGAATATGAGTGGTATATCTCTGAAACTCCTGAATGCCGGAGTTGCAAAGTTAATATGCACTGTTGATAATAGAGTGACGTGTGTCCACAAATCAATGACTATTTGGAAGTCCAATTATTCGGTGGTATAGGGACGCACGAGTTTTCCTAGAGCTCTAGAATATGGAGTAAATCTTGGTTGTAAATGCTAGGTAAACGTGGCGATAGATCGGGTGTGTTTGGGAGAGGAAAATGGAAGATACACACAAAAATCTTGAATGATGAACTTCCAGAGTGACGTGGACTATCGATCCTCTAATCCTTTGGGATCCCTCTGAGACTTCGATCTAAGGAACCCACCCTCGAATACTCAAGCAACTGAGAACATCTTGTGGAGCGACACATGGCCCCTACTTGTCCCCTTTCAAATGTCATCCATCGAACTAGAGTCGTTGGGTGAGAGGGTACGTGGAAAGTGATCCTATAGTCTGGAGACTTAGTACTCCAGAGGAACTTGGCCAAGATTTTTCTAGGTGTGAAAAATCCCTAGGTCACGAACGGTGAATTAATCTGGACTGTTGATATATAAAGGACACATGGTGCTATATCTGAGAGTTCAGAGACTTGGATATTTGGGAGATTTGCGATGTTAGGAGTTGTGAAGTCTAAAACCCCGAAGTAGTTGAGGCTGTGGATCTGAGGAATACACGGACTCTTACTGACTATGAGATTGAAGGGTTGGCCAACTATCAATCCAAGATGATGTGGCATCCTGACGTCATTCAAGGTGACATGGACCCACATTACACGTGCCATGTGTCACCCAGATATGGACGATTCATAGACCCCTTATGCATGTTATAGAATGACACATGTCACCCACTTGATGAGGAAATGTGTCATCCCTATCCCTCACCACGTGTCAACTTTGGATTCATGCCCTCCTGACCAACGTGGTTGGTGACATGTCCGAGATTCCGTGAGTGTGGATAACTTTGAGAGTTCAAAATATTTGGGCGTAGTCTAATAAAGGGATGTTCGATGTCGATCGACGAACATTCAATGATGATCGTCGATTTCCAAAACATTGAAAATGTAGGATGTTAGATTCTAATTTTCGAACGTCGAACGTTCAACGACGATCACAAATTGCCAAAACACTGAAAATGTAGGGCATTAGATGTCGATCGTCGAACACTGAAAAAGGGACATTCAACAAAAAACATCGAACACTAATTGTTGAAGGGTCAAGATCACGTGGCGGGATTTTGGGACTTCGGGGAGTAAGAAAAAGGGGCATTCAATGTTGAATTCCGAAGATCCCAACTAATAACGCCCTTGTAACTTCAGGAGGTGATAGCTTGCAGACCATAGCTCATATTTTAGTGTGGTATAAATCGTTATAAATATTGTGGCGAGCAGTAGCCAATGGAGATCCTAGAATTAGGATTTGAGATAGTTAGGAAAGAGAAAAATTTGATGCCCCATCCCTATAAAAGTTATTTAGGGGTTGGGTGTGTTACATAGATCTTGAAAGAAATGGATCAACAAGAGGAAATTTCTTCCAACAAAGAACCATTGTTTAATGAAGGTGGTTATGCTCTATGGAAAATAAGAATGAAAATCTACTTGTTGGATCTTGATTTTGATGTTTGGAAATATGTTATAGATGGTTACACTGCACCAACTACTCCACCCACAGATAATGCAAGAAAGAATATTTGCAATGCCAACTCAAGAGAAATCAATGCCATACAAGGAGGATTAAAAAATCCTATATTTGTGAAGGTAATTCATTCTAAGTAAGGTAAGGAGATATGGGACAATCTGGAGGTTGTATATGGAGGAGATAGAAAATTCAAGGAAGCCAAACTACAAACCTACAGAGCTCAGTTTGAAAATTTGAAGATGAAATAAGAAGAGAACATTGTTGAATACCTTCATAGGGTAGACGAGGTAGTTAACTCAATCATAGAAAGAGGAGAAGAACTTACAAATAAACCTATTGTACAAAATATCTCAAGGTCATTACATATGAGATATGATGCCAAGAGCTCCACAATTGAAGATAGACCAGAACTTGACAAGCTCACAATAGATCAGCTCCATGGAATTATTATAGCATATGACATGAGAATAGGGAACGAAAAACCATCAAAAGGAGAAACATCCTTTAAGGAATATAAAACAAAGATGAAGCAGGATAAAAATGCCAATGAAGAGTTATCATATATATATGATGAAGAAATTTCCAACTTCATGAAGAAATTCAAGAAAAGGACTGGTAAATACAAAGGAAAGATTTCTCTAATATGTTTCAACTATGGAAAAATTGGACACTTTTCCAATACATTTTCCTATCCTAAGCAGGAGGAAAGTGATAATCAAAGAACCTTCAAAGATTAGAAGAAAATCAAACCAAAGATAAAAGGAATTTCTACAAAAAGAAGAAAACTTTGTTTTCCCAAGAAGACAGTAGCTCATCTGAAGAAAGTGAAGAAGAGGAGCCGAAGATTCTATTTATGGGAATGAAAACTCAAGATTTTAATCATTCAGAAGATAAAGAAGAAGTAAACCTTGGGGAAGAATTCATCAGTGAAATTGAAGAACTAAGAAAAATCGAAAAGAAAAACAAGTCACTAAGGGAAAAACTTCTAGAGATTGAAGAAGCTACTAAATCAAGAGAAAAAGAGGTTTCCAAAACCATTAGTGAGTCAGAACAATTCATTATTAAGTTAAAAACTCAACTCCAAGAAACCAAAAGAAAATAAAAAATCTTGAATAAAGAACTCAATGAAAAACAACAAATATGTAAGATATTGGAGGATGAAATAGTTCAACTAAAAATGAAACTAGAAAAAGAAGATATTCAGTCTAAGTTTGAAAATAGCTAAAAAAATCCTGAACAACATTCTTAGCAGTTAGATATCATCAAATGATAATACATGACTAGGATATGATCCCTCTATAGAACATGAGAATGACAAAATCAATTATGCATATCTTCTTAAGAACTCCATAAGAAGAACACAAAATAAGACAAGAAAAATACAATTGAAAATTGTCCCAAATAAACAAAAATATGCACTTCCTACTAAAGAAAAAGATGACGAGAAGAATAGAATCATCAGAAGGAATCCCTCTAAAATAAATCATTATGTCTTCCTTGGTTATTGTTATTCCTGCAAAAATTTAGGACATAAATCATTACATTGTAAAGATTATAGAAAGTACACTCCAATAAATTTCAAAGATATGAAAATAATAAGGATAATCGAGAAAGAAGAAATTATAACTCCTTATCTCCCTTAAAATACTACAATGTTGAATGTTACAAATACAATTACTATGGTCATGAAGCTAGTGAATGTAGATTGTCAAAATATGACAAAAGCATAAATATTCCCAACAATCAAAACATATGGAAGAAAAAACAAATAAAGAAAACATAGTGCAATGTAGCCCTATATGTGAGAAACCAAGGATGTCAGTGGTATATAGACAGTGGATGTTCCAAACAAATGATTGGAGATCAAATAAAATTTCTCAAGTTAAAAAAAGAAAAAGTAAAAGGAAAAGTAACCTTTGGAGATAATATGTCAGCCAAAATACTGGGAAAAGGAAAGTCTGTCAGTTTACGGAATAACAAGACCAAAGAAGAAGATGTACTTATGGTAGAAAAC
>ML777980.1:387737-407032 GCA_009831015.1 Picea engelmannii
TCCAGTTACACAGGCTCCAACCTGTATAACAAAGAACACTTGTTCTCCCTAGCACCACCCTGCCACCCTGGTTTCTCTGGCTGCAACCAGATGGAAGCTACAACTTCCAGTGTTCAAGCTCCCACTTGAACCTCTGAGGACAAAAGTCCTCTCGAGCACCTCCCAACCTCCCTAAATATCAAATAATGAATACACAGACAATTACCTAGATAAATCAATTCTTACCTTCCTTTCTCTGTTCTGTAAGTCTGATCTTCCACAAACTATTCTGAAAATCTTCTCTTCCTCTGTCTATTCAACAGTTCTACTCTGCATCAACTCATACTCTCATTCTACTCTTCTTCAACTTGTTCTGTTATTCTACTCTGCATTTTCTCTTGCTCTGTGTTCCATTTCACTCTGCACATATACTTCCTTTCCTACCACGCATCCTCTTTTGTATTCTTTCTTACTGTTTCATTCCTTTCCTGTCCAGAACAACCAACTTAACACAGTCTGCTTCATCTTCCTTTTATACACTCAAACACAATGGTTCAACTTCCCAACTCCTTAGGAAAAATGACGACAACTGTCTAAGCAACTGAAATGCCAACTGATTGGCAATCATGAGTCCATTTCACTAACGGATTTGTAACTGAAAAGTTAATCTGTGAGAAAGGATAGTAACCCTCCTATCAATGCTTGATCCAATGGTTTAGATCCGATTGAGATTTCACACATCGCGATTTCGACATTCTTGGCAGTCAGAGTTTTTGTCACTTACAAATCCCGATCCCCGAAACTCCATGAAGAAGTCAGATCGACGGTCCAAATCACTTCTTTATTCAATGGTTGCGATTAAATCGTGATTTCACATATCGCGAAATCAACATTCCTGTTGCATTGTCTTCTTTGCCTCTCTATGTCGCAATTTGCGAAGCTTCGATGTGGAGTTTGATCAACGGTCCAGGTCTAATATTGACTTGACGACTGCGATTGAATCACGATATCGCATATCGCAAAATTGAGGTTCTTGTTGCATTTGTTTCAAATCACGATTCATGAAACTCCGATATGGGCTGTGATCAATGGTCCAAGTATGATCTTGATTCAAGGGCTGTGATTGAATCGCGATATCGCATATCGCGAAATTGGGGATCTTGTTGCATTTGTTTCAAATCGCGATTCATGAAACTCCGATACGAGCTGTGATCAACGGTCCAGGTTATTTCTTGATCTGACGGTTCAGATTCAATCGCGATTTCGCATATCGCGAAATCGACATTCTTGATGCATTGAGTTCTTTCCCTCTTGAGTTCGCGATCCCCGAAACTCCTATAAGTTAAATCAACGATCCAGATCTGATCTCTATTCAATGGTTGTGATTGAATCGCGATATCACATATCGCGAAATCGGGGTTTTCGATGTCAAGTGTTCTTGTCACTTCAAAGTCCCGATCCCCGATACAGACTAGAATTAACGGTCCAGATCAAGGCTTGATCTGACGGCTCAGATTTCATCACGATTTTGCATATTGTGATTACGCCCACTTCTCCTTGCACTTTGAAGAGCGTGCAGGTTATCCTTGATCTGACGATGGTCGGGCTCTGCGCTTGGATCTGACGACTGAGATCTGTCTCCCTCTTCAACGATTAGAGATTCTTCTTCAACCTTTCGCTCATTTGCTGTCTTCGATCATTCATTGCTTTCGATCATTCACCTCTCTGAACTTGTCTTTTGTTTGCCTGTTTTCCTGTCATCTTCATTGTTTCCATCAATGACAAGCATTGCGTTCACTGTCTGTTAACTGAATTTGCCAACACAAGAAGGAAACTCATATTTGACTCAGAACAAGAAATGTTGTCTATGACAGAACCTAAATCATTTAAAGAAATAAGCAAAAGTAAAAATTGGACAAAGACAATGAATGAATAACTTGACCATATAGAGAGGAACGAGACTTGGGAATTAGTTCCAAGACCTAAGGACAAGAATGTGGTAAGAACTAAGTGGATCTTCAAGAACAAACTAAATGAAAATGGGGATATTATAAAGAACAAAGCCATATTAGTTTGAAAAGGATATTCTCAAGTAGAAGGTATTGATTTTGAAGAAACTTTTTCTCCAGTAGAAAGAGTAGAACTCATAAGAATGTTCCTCGCATTTGCATGCTTCAAGAATTTCAAGATTTATCAGATGGATGTCAAGTCAACATTTCTGAATGGAACTCTAGAAGAAGAAGTCTATGTTGAACAACCAAAAGGATTCATGGTAATAGAAAATCAAGACTATGTGTGAAAGCTAAATAAAGATTTATATGGTCTTAAGCAAGCCCCAAGAGCATGGTTTTCAAGGTTAGATCAATACCTAAAAAACAAGGATATAAGAGAGGGGCTACTGACAACAACTTATATATAAAAATTTAAGATCAAAATTTGATTGTTGTGGTAGTATATGTTGATGATATCATATTTGGGAGTAATTGTATTATAATGAGAAGAAAATTTGCAACTGAAATGCAAGAAGAGTTTGAAATGTCCATGTTGGGATAATTGTCCTTCTTCTTAGGTTTACAAGTCACTCAATCAGAAAAAGGAATATTTATTTCCCAAACCAAATATATCAAATAAATGTTGAAGAAAATCCAAATGGAAGATAGTAAACCAGTAAGTAGTCCTATGGTCATTGGATGTAAACTAAGCCTAGATGATAACTCACCAAAATTAGATCAAACTATGTATAGATCAATGATCAAAAAATTTCTCTATTCAACAACAACTAGACCTGAGATCATGCAAGTTGTAGGACTAGTGGGAATATTTCAATCTGCACCTAGAGAAACTCATCTAAAATAAGTAAAAAGAATATTCAGATATCTTAAAGGGACCTTAGAATTTTGATTATGGTATCCAAAATAAAAAGACTTTACATTAAATGCATATACTGATGCAGATTGGGATGGTAGTATAGATGACAGGAAAAGAACCAGTGTAGGAGCATTCTTTCTAGGAAAATGTCGGGTAGAATGGCTAAGTAAGAAACAAACATCCACATCATTATCCACAAGAAAGGAAAAATACATTGTTGTGACATCCTGCTGCACACAAGTTCTTTGGATGAAGAAAACTTTTGAAGATTTACAAATAAGATATGATGACCCCATTACTATTAGTTGTGATAAAACTAGTGCCATATGTACCTCTAAAAATCCAATAATGTATTCTAAAACCAAACAAGTCCCAATTAAATACCATTTCTTAAGAGATCAGGTTACTCAACGAGTGGTTAAAATAGTGTATGTGGACACTAAATAACAAATTGCGAACATATTCACAAATCCTTTTCCTAGGAGTACCTTTTAAAATATTCGATAGAAATTGGGAGTAATTCACATACCTCATTAAAACCATAAAAGTCACATCATAATAATAAGGGCGCATGGATAGGGAGAGCTTCGCAACAGGGGGAGCAAAGATAGATCCCTTCTATCATTATTGTCAAAGAAGGAGAAAATTGATAAACAACAAAAATATTTCAAAGAAAAGGTTGCCATCAAAGATAAAGGGGGAGAATGTTGGACACAGTGATATGATATTGTCATTGATTTCAACAGAGTGTAGGTGATGAGATCAAATCTCAGGAGAGATAACGTAGCAAGTCGCGTAGAAGCTCAAGCCTACACAAAAGAATCGAGTTACAACAACCGTTAGATTAGTTTTGGATCTATCCTGATTGTCATATAGAATCAAGTGGAAGGATAATATAAGAGGACCCCATAAGAAACGAAGTATTGAAACCTATGAAATCGTGAAGTAAACATCGACCGTTAGATCTTGTGGATAAAATCCGAGTCAATTCTTAGTCGTTGGATCAAGCAGGAGATAGAAAGCTTCAATACTCTAGACCTTCACCACTTCAACGATTACTGGAAACAAGTAAGAATCCATGAAATACTGAAGTCATGAAATAATGCTAATCGTCAATTGAGAAGGAGATTTATATGGTTTCCCAGTCGTTAGACCAAGATTTTATGTAGAGTTAAGCATTGACCATTGATCTCGAATGGAAATATTGAACCGTCAGATCACACTAAAGGTGGTCAAGTACTGTGTTGAACGCTCCGACGAAAAGGAGTTTGAAACATGTAATTTTACCTGAAGGATAAAGCCCTGAATTCACGAACTCTTGTCTACTGTCGGATCAAAAGAAGAGTAGGAAAATCCTGTCAACCATTGATCAAGCGTAGTGGAAGGATACGATAAGTGGGGCCAAATGCACGAAGTCCCAGAGAAAACAAAGACTGCTTGATCAAGACAAGGAAATATCTATGGTGATATATCTATTCGACACTTCGATAATGATCGAATGATGGTATAAAAGTGCCAAAACTCCTGAAGCTATAAAGTAATGAAAAATAAAAATCATAGTCAGCAAGGACACGTGTCCCAATCATATGGTGACAAGTGTCAAAATACATATGGCACATAAGGTCTGTGAAAGTCACAAATCAGGGTGACACATGGCACACCCACTTCGGGTCCATGTCATCATAGGTGACATCAACACGCCACATCATTCTAGGACTACAACCTTCGGGGATAACCAACTTCTCCTACCAGCAAAAATACCTAAAGTGTCAATGACCGAAGTCACGAATTGATGTTAGTCGTTGATCTAAGATCCACCAGAATATATTTCAATCATTCGATCAAGTACAATGGAAGGATAACATAAGGTGTACTAAAATTTGACAACAAGCGGTCACCACAACTTTATGACTTATTCAGTTGGTAAACAATTTGAAGAGATTGAACTACTTTAGAGTTCGAGTAGCTCAGAGTCCCGGAGTCAGAAATAGCCAAATACCCAGAGAGTGGGAGTTCCTTTGTGCCTAAGTATATGGTCCTAGCTCTTGGACATGTGAAGGTTATCAAGCAGGGAGTGCTGATACACCCTTCGATGGATTTTTTTCCGGAATATTTGGAATACTACAAAGGCCGGAGTCCCAAAACGCCAAAGTCCTGAAGTGAACAAGAATAGTCCACTCAATTGTAGATTAAGTCCTGACTGTCAATTTGTCTGAAGCCTCTGGATAAGCTAACATCGTCCATCCAACGAGAGATTAAATATTGACCGTCTGATCTACTATTGAATACAATATACATACTTTGTTGAAATGTACTCTGGGAGGATTGAATGACTTCAAAGGATGGAACTCTTGAAGGATGAAGTATCAGAGAAACTGGTTCCAACACTTGTCGCATGATAAGGTAAATAAGCTAAAATGGCTAGAAGTAAATAAGCCCTTGTACGTTTGAATACGGTCCCATGTAGAAGAATAGGGGTGGAAGAAGAAAGCACTAACAGAACAATGATTGGAATGGATAAGCTTGTGGTTTCTAGCTCACGGTCACAGGAATTTTGGTTTGAAGGGAGTGCCTATTGATTAAGAGAAAAGGGTTGATGGGGAAAGTGATGGAAGTAGGAGAAAAGGGTCGACGGGGCTAGTCCAGGGTGGCCAAGAGATGACATGGTATTATTCTAGGGGTTCCAGGTGGACTATAATTCCATGCGAGCATTATAGTTAGCCATATTAAAAATAAATTTCTAGAAATTAATGAAAATAACTAGAAAATTACATTGATTTCCAGGTCATGTTTTTGCAGGCCATTTTCGGAGGCCTAAACAACATTTTTCATAAATAAAATTTGAACAAATATGTATGTCTTTCTAGGACATACAATTTCTTCATCTAAAATTATAGAGATTGGAAAGATATTTCTAATGGTGTAAATTGTTCATCAGATGAAGCTTTTATGAGGGGGTTACAGGCCAAACAATGGAAGGTAAATTTTGAAACCCATTTAACTTCCAAGGTCCATAACTTCATGTTTCAGAATCAGATTGGGGAACATGAGTAGTCTACATAAATATATTGAGCCATATAAGATAACCACATAGTTAAATTAGAATTCTAGGCACATGAAAATGCATAGGATGACTTAGAAGGTACCTATAACATTTAGGGATAAAAATATAAATTGGTCTGAAACTTCAGTAGGCTATATCTAGCATCCTAAAGCTCATATGAAGGTGAAACTTGGACATAATGTACAAAATATGGTCATGAAGAAACCTAGTTGAGATCCTGTCAAAATGCCAAAGGAGCAGGTGTGAGGATGCATAAGCACAGTTAAAAATTGCACATGTTTAAAGGATGTGCATGAGTAAATGAGTAATATTCAAATGACCATAATTTTTTGATTGAGACTCATAATTGAGCAAGGAAGTAGTTTTTGGAAAGGTATTGGGAAAAAGGGTCCAGATAGTCACCCAAATATGTTAATTGAGTTGTATAATTCATAGGAGATCAGGAATACTATTTTTGGGTATTTAAAGGGAAGAATGATGCATAAACTAATAGCTTTGTTAAATTTATTTAGTCTAACAAATCCCATTTCCTACACATTTTTCAAAGTTAACAAAAAATAGATCAAAGCAAGGTAAACAAAGATACCAAAAGCATGGAAGATGCACAAAGAACCTACAACCATGAAGATGAAGTTAGAGGGTTGTATGTCAGCATGGATAATGAGGGGACATGATCCAATGGGCATAAAGAAGGCAATATGGAGAGAATGAACTTGGTAGAGGACATATAGAGTCTGAAAAAATATGTCCAGATCTATAAAGCTGATAATGAGAGGCTTATGAAAGATAAAGAGAAGAAATATGACTTCAAAATCAATTTGATGTAGAGCTTGGACATAATAGAGAAGAATGGATAAGGAGGCATATTCAAGCAAGTCAAGGAGTTACATGTCTCATGATAAAAGAAGAGAAACAAGGAGTGTTGATAGGAATCATCACCACTCACCAAGGCATTCATTTAGGATATATCACAATAGTTCAAGTCCATCCTATTTCAGAAAGAATAAGAGGAGGTCTGGGGTAGATGAGATACAAGGAGAAATGAATAAGACTAAGCCTCCTACCTTTTATGGTGAGCATAAGAAATATGAGGATGCAGAGACCTGGATACTAGGCATGAGAAAGTACTTTCAGTTACATAATTACTCTTCATAGGAAGAAGGGTGAATTCCCATCTACCAAATCAAAGGAAAAACATCAATGTGGTGGCACCAGTTTCTGAAAGTGCAACAAATTGATTGGAAGAAGGTTAACTGGAGAGAATTAAAAAGGTATTTTCAAAAGAAATACTTAACAAAACATTAATATGATAAGAAAATGAAGGAGTTCTTTTAACTGAAGCTTGAGAGTATGACCACAGATGAGTATGAAAGGAGATTCTTAGAACTGCTGAGATATGTTTCTTTCATCAAGGATGAATAGGTTAAGATTCAAAGGTACATAAGTGGGATGCCATTAATTTTCAATGATAAGATACAATATGATGATCCCAAGACACTGAAGGAAACCATAAGGAGAGATAAATTCCTCTATGATCAACATAGAGGAAGACCAACATTCCAAAAGGCTTGGGAAGACAAGAAGAAAGTCAATATGGAATATAGGAATAAGGGGACCAAGCCACCATTCTTCATAAATAATTCTCAGGGACAACCAGCTTCTAAGGAGCCCAAAATTACAAAAACAATGGGGAAAAGACCAAGGCAACAACCAATGAAGTGTTGGGGTTGTGAGGGAGATCACATGTACCGATATTGTCCTCATAGAGTTGAAAAAGTGATGATTGTTCATAATATACAAAAGGATGACACAGTTTAAGGCATGGGAAGAAATGTACCAAGGATCTATGTAACCTTGGATGATAAACAAGCTGAGTTTTAGTCCCACATGATTGGAGTGTAAGGTAAGATCAATAACCAACCTATTGTTATTTTAATTCATTCAGGAGATAGTCATATTTATATATATCATAATATGGTGGAAATATTTCAATTTCCAATAATAAATCTTGGGAAACCTTGGTTGGTGCAACTATATATAGGAGCTAAATGGAAAAATAATGAGATGGTTAAAGGATGTCCAATGGACATGAATGGAATGAACATAAGGGAATATTTGAAAATCATACCTTTGGGCTCCTATGATTGCATAATTGGTATGGGTTGGTTAGAAAAACATCATGTTGTACTAGACTATTATAATAAAGAATTTACTTTCTTGTATGAGGAAGGGAACTTGAAGGCAGTTCAGGGTATTCCCAGGGAAATAACCATTAGAGAAGTTTTATCCTTACAGTTGAAGAAAATACTCAGGAAAGGATGCCAATTATTTGAAACACATATGGAAGAGACACATAAAGACAATGTGTCAAATATTGAATACTATTCTGTCCTAAAAGAGTTTGAGGATGTATCTAGAGAAATACTAGGGTTGCAACCCAAGAGAGATATTGATTTCTCAATCAATCTGATTCCTTGAGAATCCCTAGTATCCAAGGCACCTTACAGGACGAGTACACCATAAATGAAGGAATTGAAAATGTAACTTGAGGAACTTTTGAAGAAAGGGTATATATTCCCAAGTGTGTCACTTTGGGGTTCCCTAGTATTATTTTTGAAAAATAAGGATCGAACATTGAGACTTTCCATTGACTTGAAGAAGATAAATAAGGTGACAATGAAGAACAATTATCCTTTGCCAAGGATAGATGATCTTTTTGATCATGTGAAGGATGAAAATATATTCTCCAAGATTGACCTCAGATCATACTCTCATTAGGTGAGAAAAATTAGAATACATCAATAAAAAACCTTCAGAATGAGGTATGGCCATTATGAGTTCACAGTGGCTTCATTTGGATTGTCAAATGCACCAACTATCTTCATGTGTTTAATGAATGGTATTTTCAGAGATTTCTTAAATAATTTTGTAATTGTATTTTTGGATGTCATACTAATATACTCTAAGTATGAAGAATATCATGAGAAACATTTGAGGATGGTGCTACAAATTTTGAGGGAGAATCATTTGTAGGCAAAGTTGAGAAATTTCTCATTTTTTAAAAGGAAAATACATTATTTGGGCCATACCATATCATAGGAAGGGATAATAGTGGATCCGGAAATGATAAGAGTCATTGAGGGATGGCCAGTACCAAATAATGTCTCAGAGGGGAGATCCTTCATGGGAATTACAAGTTACTATAGGAGATTTATTGAAGGATTCTCAAAGATTGCACACTGAATCACCTTTTTGCAAAAGAAGGGTGTGGCATTTGAGTGGACCCCTGACTGTGAAATAAATTTCATCACTTGAAATATTTATTAACAAGTGCACCAATATTAAGGATTGTTGTTACAAATGAAGACTTCATTTTATGAATTGATTCTTGTAAAGAAGGGATTGGGGGAGTCCTTAGTCATAATGGGAGCGTGGTATGTTACAAATCAAAGAAAGTAAAAGATCATGAGAGACATTATGCCACTCATGATTTAGAATTGGAAGCCATAGTGCATGCCTTGAAGATGTGGAGACACTACCTCATGGAAAAGTGTTTCGAACTGAGAACATACCATAGTGGTATGAAATATTTGTTTGAACAACCAACTTTAAATTCCAGGAAAAACAAAGGGTTAGAATTCCTAAGTGAGTATGAATTCGATATAAATCATATAAAAGGTAAGGAGAACAAGGTTGTTGATGCACTTAGCCATAGGGTGCATGAGATGCATGCTACAACCATTAGCATGTATAAATATGATTTGAAAGACAAATTTTAAGAATATGCAAAATTAAATCAACATTGTATGGAGATAAAGAAAAAATCAAAATAAGGTAATTTACAAAATAAAATTGAAAACTATAAGATAAGGGAGGATGGAATTCTCTTGTACAAAGGCATAGTTTATGGGTCTCATTTACAGTAGTTGAAAAATGTGGTGTTAAAAGAAATGCATAATGTGCCTTATGTTGGGAACCGAAGATACCAAAAAACTATTGCAGCTATCAAGAACCAATATTGTTGGCCAAGTATGAAAAAAAAAGGTGGTTTATTATATACCCAGATGTTTGGAATGTAAAAAATTCAAGGATGAACACAGACACCTAGTTGAGTTTCTACAACCATTGCCCATTCCTAAGTGGAAATGGTAAGTTGTAACAATAGACTTCATCACTAAGATGCTCAGTTCCTCCAAAAAACATGATTCCATCATGGTGGTGGTGTAAAATCTTACTAAAGTTGCCCATTTTATTCTAGTGAAGCTAAATCACAAGGTAGCCAACATTGCAAATATCTACATGAGAGAAATTTCCAGACTCTGTGGTGTGCCTAAGAAAATTGTGTCTTACAGAGATCCCAAATTTACATCAAATGTTTGGAAAGAATTATTCAAAGGGTTTGAGACAATTTTGAACTTTAGAACAACCTATCATCCAGAGTCGGATGGGAAAACAAAGAGGGTCATTGAAGATATGCTAAGGATGTATGTAATGGAAAACCATTAGAATGGAAAGATTATTTGTATTTGATTGAATTCACTTATAACAATGGATATAAAACATCTTTAAATATGAGCCCATTTGAGAAAAGTTATGGCAAGAAGTGCAATATGATGGTGAGATGGGACAACCCAACATATAGAGAAATTTTGGGTCTGGAATTACTCAGGGAAATGGAGGAACATATGGTGAAAATAAAATAAAATTTAACGGCTTCTCAAGACAGGAAGAAAATTTATGTTAATAAAGGAAAAACTCACAAATAATTTCAAGTGGGTGACCATGTGTAATTGAAATTAAAGGACAAACGAAGTTCCTTGAAGTTGGGGAACTGTTGAAATATTATATCGAGATATTGTGTACATTTTGAAATCTTGGAAAGGATTGGTCCTATTGCATACATGATTGGACTACCTTTGAATATTTGCTTAAAATGTATGTACATGATGATAATCATGTTACTAATTGGAATGTGATTCAGATGGATCAAGAAGGAGGATTTCAAGTGCAACCAATTTGCATATTGGAATGAAATATCAAGCAGCTATGGAATCAATTCGTAGGCCTAGTAAAAGTCCAATGGATCTGGTACGATCCTGAGGATGCAACTTGGGAGTATGAAGATGCTATGCGAGAAGAGTATCTGCATATTTTTGAATACTTTTCAATATTTTGATTGTACATGTGTATATAATGCACCAAGGACAATGCATAAATAAGGGGGAGGGGAATGTAATACCCCTAGGCTGAACCCTAGTTGTAAATATAAATGTAAATGTACATATAGGTTGGTGAGCTAGGATATTTTGGGCTAGAGTTCATTTGTATATATTTATTTTGAGCCTAGAGTGCCTGTGTGGTTATTAGGGTGGAGAACCATAAGCTAAAAGGGTAGTGAGGATATCGTATTAAAATGTAATCACACTTGGATATTAATAAAAATACATGGGTGAAATCATGAAGATGGGTTACACTTTTGCTTGTTTTAAGAGAAAAAAAATTGTATTTTCACAAGTTCTTCAACTTTCGGCATACAAAAGTATTTTTTTATTTAGAATTTAACTTTACAGTAAAAACAAAACTTGTGAATAATTGTGTTAGCTTTCCAATGACTATTTTTCAAAAATTGTTTATCACGATTTGATATGTCAATTTGACAATTGTTTAACAATATGTTCCTTAAACATGAAAGGAATGATAATGAGTTATTTATTTCTACAACAATGTATCTATTATTAAAATTATGTTTTTAAGAAATGAAATATACTGCAACAATCTACAGAGACTCTATTTTATTATGACTATAATTTTGAATCTAATAGATGAATATTATAATTTCTAGAATTTTTTTAAGTTGACCAAGTTGAAGACATTGCAGAGTTTAGACACATGTTTTTCTACACGTTGTATCTATCTTAATTTTTACTTAAAACTAAAATATAAATATACCCTTTTGAAAAGAACAGTTTAAGGATTATGAATATATTTTTTTCCAAATTTTTCATTATATATTTTTAGAGATACCGATATTTCATTTCACCGAATCATAATGTCTGTTGAAAATATTATGTAGTGACTTTAAAAAAAAAAAAAAATTAGATAAAAATAAAGAAAATTAAAACAAATTATAGGAATTGAAAGTAGATTCAATTTTAGAAATGTTGGTGTCATTTTCGAAACCAAATTCTCAATATTTGTAGGAGTCCGCAACCTCCGAAGTTTAAGTAAGCTTGGGGAAAGTCTCTGGTTTTAGTTTTCAGTCCCAATTTCATGTTTTCGGCCGAAATAATCTTTCGGCCAAAAAACTAATATTTCGGCTGAAAGACTAAAATCTAACGGAAACTGTAAAAAATGAACGGTTTCCAAGGTTTTCAGCCGAAAAAACCTTCTTTTGGTCGAAAGGCTATTGAGCGAATTTCGTCGGTTGGAAAAAATGAAAAGACACGTCGTATTGTTTCATTTCGCACCAAATTGTATAAATAGGATTTCGGTCGAACACATTTAACACAATTCATCGGATGGACAGACAGATATAAGCTTAGGGATAGGGATTTCAAAGCATTTATATTACTGATTGCAGCTGTATTGTTTTCTTTCTTTATTTCTTCCCTCTGTTCCATAGTCTTAATTGGAGGATTGATATCGATACATGGTGGTTTTATAGAGCACTTAAACAAAGTTTCGAATCATCTTTTTGGTTTTTGTTAAATAAGGTAATTGATGTTTGTTCAAGTTTTTATTGGAATAACAATTTATATGTTGAAAGATAAATGTTGAGCATTTTTTCAAGGTGAAGTCTTTGTTGAACATATCTTTTACAGATAACTATAAAAGCCATGGAAAACAAAAGTTTGTGTAAGAGAAAATATGATTGCACTCGAGATGATACTATCCAAATCGAACAAAGGAAAGAGCTTTATCGGAGAAAGAAACAAGAACGTGCAAATATTGAAGAAATAAATGCTGATAATGTCAATAGAGATTTTCGACAAGAATAAGTTCAACCAGGTATGCATGCACATATGATGATTGAGCACATGCCACACATTGGGACTGTATTTAGAAAGTACAGAATTCAAAGTATAGAATTCAAATTTAAAATATTGTAAATTTAATATAATTGATTGTAATTACAATTTGATGTTTTTCAAAAAACATAATAGATTTGTCTCATAATGTCGAAGAAGACGTTGAAACCGAAATTGAAGCAGAAGACGAATCACCTATAGGTATGTACATAAATTTAGATAATACAAGATGAACACTCAAGTATATATAATTTAGTGAATTTCTGTTCGGGTTATGTTTTTTAATATAAACTTCAAATTGAAATATGCAGGAGAATCTATCAACATTGATGATGAAATATTAGAAAATATTGATACTGAAAAATTTGGGAAGAAAAAAACTAATCATTATATAAGATATTGAACTAAGAATATGTATAATACTTTTTTCAAAGATGAATCAGTAACAATACAAGCTCAACTTTTACTTTGTCTAATGAAGTCAAGAAAGGTAAAATAAGCTACATCATTATTGGGTATTCAAAAGTTGACAAAGGATACAAAGGTGACACATAATGTCTTTAACAATATTACTAGTGTATTAAAAGCTTTTGGAAAATCTCGAAAAGAAGATGTCTGTGTTGCACGTAGAGTGATACAAACAATAGTTGTTTCATCTAGCAATATACAAGATCGTTTGACATGACACATGGAAAAAATGATGGGAACATCAAGAAAAACATTGCAGAAACATAGAAAAATTCGTTTCCAAATAGATGTAAATGATGAATTGGCTTGTTGGATAGTGATTTCTAGACAACCCTACAAAGATAGATTTGCAGAAAATGTTAAATAATTGAACTGTAATTGTTGGTTGGAAGAATCCCCTGTTTCACCACATACAAGGGATGTGTTGCGAAGAAGAATAACATGAAATCAATATGAATAACATCCAAAACATATATTTCCAATGACACAAATAGAGATGTTTAATAAGTTCAAAGACGAGTACAAAGAAGTTAAAATTTCCATCAATACATTTGTGCAACAAAAACCATGGTTTGTTAGACCCATCATTGTCTGTGACACATGTTGTTGTCGTTATCATGTGGAGTTTGAGTTGTATTACGACACTTTTTTGGATTTTGGTAAAACTTTATGGCCAGGTTAACCTCCTGCTTCAACATTCTGTGTTTTTATATTTGAAATTCTATGTGAAAGAGAAGATGATGATTTATTTTAAAAAAACAAATGTGTTGGTGGAAAGAAATGTGATCATTGTGAAAATCTAAGTTTGTTTCATCCAAAGTATCATATTGATATGAATGATCAATCATTTTCTAATATAAGAGTCAATTGGAAGAGATATGAATATATGAGCAGCATGACTCCATATTATTCAAATGTTATTTCCAAAAGGATTGATTTGAAGGTAGATAAAATCAGCGTGATAGAATTTTTGAAGTAGTTTGAGGAAGAAATCTTTAAATACACCAAGCATTCACATAGAGATTGATGGAAATATCTACAATTCAAACAATCCCATGAAGTGTTTCCACCAGGGACAATTTTGTCTGTAGTTGATTTTGCAGAGAATTACACATTTGCTGCACAAAAATAAATACAGAGAGAATATTATCATTCTGATCAAGTCATGATATTTGTCCACGTTCTATATAGACATGCTCAACGAAGTCTTCCAAACATAGAAAGCGCCAATGACAATCGGCATGTTATTAAATAATATCACTTTTATATAAGTTATGATCGAGCACACGACACACATTATGTACAATATTGTTTTGATAAATTTTATGATTCATTGAAAGAACGTGAAATCAGATTCGATCGACATTGGATATGGTCTAATGGGTGTGCGGGTCAGTTCAAACCTTCATGATCATTCTATTGATTATGCCATCTTCATAAAAAATTAAGCATTACACATTGTTGGAATTTTTTTGAGACTGGTCATGGAAAAGGAGGGCAGGACGGTGCAGGGGCCTGTATAAAACGAGCACTTCGAAGGTATCAGCTAAACCCTCATGCCGATCGATTTGAATCCACTAAGAAAGTTATTGAATGGTGCAACATGGCACTAATCCATGAATATAATCCATCAAGGTATGTGCGCAGGTGTGTCTATATATAAATGTTACATGTATGTACACAAGATATATAAATTTGTACGTGTTTGTTGGGCCCCAACAACTCCCCCTAAATTTTTCACAAAATTTAAAGCCCCCCCCCTTGTTAGAATCTTGATAATTATAATGAGCTACATAATCAACCTTTTCAAATAGTTCCATACCTTGGCTTACTTTGAGACAAACTTAAGAAATTCACTATAGTATGATATATTCATTACAAGAGTATATGTCAAAATTTAGAAACGAGCATAAAAATCTCAATTTAAACAAAAACGTTAATTTTTATCAAATGTTTATTTTCGTTTAAATTATGATTATGTGTCATTTCTTTTGCTCATTAGCAAGTTTGACTATTTTTAATAATGGGTTCAATACTTCATCAAATAATATTTTGGTTGGTTTCTCATTTTCATGAAATCATTTGGTGATATTAATTAATTAAATTCTTTTTTTATTTTGCATCTCATTCAAAATAATAATAATAAAAGAATTATCTATCATTTGTTTGATTTTGTAAAAACTAAAATTAATATTTTTTCTCCATTAACTAGAATCTTTTAGATCATATTTGAAAGCAAATTATAAACAATGTTTTTTTATAAGTTATAGTTAGTTTAAATTCATTTTTTGATTTTTCTAGATTTTGTTTTATTCACAATTTTTAGGTTATTAATTTAGGTTTCTTTTTGTTTCACGGGTTTCTATTATCAAATATTTGATATGGATATGATCATGACTTGATTTTATTATCCAAATACATTCAAGATGATTGATCCAAAAAAAAATTTGGATTGCTACAAATAATTTTATGAGCAACAATAGATAAAATTTGGAAAGGCGTCAAGATCAGACAGACGATTTTGTAGAACTGATTGCAGCCAAACCGTGAGGAATTTGAAGACACGGTTGAAAACCCAAGAACCAAAATGGACCCATTTACCTTCTGCATTGAGATTTTCCCAAAACAATGCACGAATTGAGAGATATTGATGTCTTTTTACGAGGCAAATTTCAGGTGGCGAAAATTAATAGTGACGCCCAGATTGTTCATTCATTGTATAAATATATGAGAAAGTTCAGAGCTATTGGCATCCAAGAATTGGAGAGGAGGATTTTAATCCTTTTTCTTTTGTACATTATTACTTTTGTAAACTTTTTATTTTTTTTCAAATGGAGTAATGTATGGCTGAAATCTTTGGGAGAATGGATGAGTATTTTCAAAGAAGAATATGGAATTCTAGGTTGATTAATCGATTTTGTCCTGTGAGTAAAATGGTTTTATTTTCATTATAATATCTTCATATTCTTTTAATAATTGATGATGCATTGATTCAAATAGCTTAGTCTTTTTTATCAATACATGGTTAATTATTATCATTTATATATTAATTTTTCCAATCTTTAAAGTCTATTATCCAAAAAATTTCTTCCAGGACTATAGAATGGACAAGTGATTCCAAAAACTTAATAGAACGACATATATGCATTTTGAATTTAGTCTTTTGTTTATAATGTTGTTATTTATGTTTTTTTAATCCTGTTACATGTGCAGGTCTCATATATTTAGATTAAATGATCTGTGATGTGTAGGAGGTTTATATTATAAATACCATCTATCATTTGCTTCATCAAAATAAAAATGTTGTGACTATATCTTCGATTTAAATAATGGGATTTATCTTTGAGTTTTAAATTGAATGATAAAATGCATTGATTTCTTTCATGTATAATTATGAGATCACAGGTTTATGTTTGTGTTTCATTTTTTGTCGTTAAAACCTAAGCTGCCAATACATGTTCTGAATTTATTTAGAATAGTCATAAGGTTCGTTGCAAATTTCTCTCTTGGACGTGGCAGTTGGATGTTCACCACTCATGCAGATGCTTGGATAGACCTCACTAATTCACTGACAGGATAACTTCTTTGTATTTTTCTGTCATTTACATATCATTAAAATTAGAATGTATGGTTCATCTTTGACTATCCACATGTTCACGTTTCATTAACTTTTTTTGCAAGATTCTTTAAATTTATAAAATAAAAACAATAAATATTTTTATGTACTTTCTTTATCTGCTTCCTAGAAGCAATCATTTTTCACATCGATTTTCGTAAGTTTCGATTAAAACTTGCAACTTGTAAATCATGTAAATAAACGAGACTTGTATATCTTCTGCTTAAATACAACTACTACAGTTACATTAGAACATATGTATATATATATATATATATATATATATATATATATATATATATAGTGTTTAGTAATTAGTTAGTTATTTCTCTCTTTTATTGATTTCTTTTAGGATTCAAAGATTGGCTAACGGAGCCATTAAACCTGTCAGAACGAGTTACACCAAAT
This sequence comes from Picea engelmannii, assembly GCA_009831015.1. NCBI lineage: Eukaryota > Viridiplantae > Streptophyta > Pinopsida > Pinales > Pinaceae > Picea > Picea engelmannii. Next base: position 405,169 of record ML777980.1, read on the forward strand.
GGCTTGGGTTATTTAGACAACCACGGACCGAACTCACTCTTCCAGTTGACGGATGATCAATTTCGCCTGTCAACAAATGGCACTAGAAGGAGGGCTGAGGTTGATTTAATGATTAAATGTTTCACCCCTCAACTTTTCATAATTTCAGATTTATAAATCCTTCTTATGTATCATCTTATAATGCACTACAAGGCAAGCTAACTATTTGGAGTCAATTTCTTCAAATTCTTAATAGATCCTGCCCAAATCACTGTGTCAGAACATGCTTTTATTGTCTCACTACCAGTTATTTCCAACAAGACAGTTGATCTCTTTTCAGAACTCACATTTGATGGTGAAGGGAACACATCTGCAGTAGACCATATTTCTAATTTTTTTTATAAGTGTTTAAGACATAAGATCACTGATTCTAATGTTACATGCAAATTGTTCGCTCTCACTTTCCGAGGTCGGGTTAAGGTTTGGTTTGAATATTTTCAGGCTAATTCTATTCATTCTTTGTCTGAGTTTGTATTTGAGTTTTTATCAGATTTTAGCAACTATGATTATGATGAATTAAGTGAAGAATTAAGTTGCTTAAGGAAAGAAAATGGTGAATCATTCAATGATTTTGCAATTAGGTTCATTCATGTTGGTATTAGATTCCCTTTGAAATAAATGCCACTTATTAATGAATGTTTTGAATATCTCGTTTCTCTCTCAGACAAGGAAGATCAATTAATTGTTAACCAATCTGAATTGAGCACTAACACTCAATCTCAAGATGGTTCAAATTTTCATGTTGATCTTGAAGATTTTGAAGCACCACAATTTTTGTCAACTTCTTTCGTTTTGGCAAATCATGAGCCACATAATGCAATTGTCACATCTAATCATTCTTTGCAAATAATGTCTCCTCCTATCGAAGAAGGAACCTTTCTTTAAAAGATGACAGTTGTCCCACTCTCATAGATTTTATAATAGTTTCTAAAGTAAAAGAGGCCGAATGTGAAGTTGATAATCATGTGGATGATAAATCTTCCCCTAATTTAGTTGAACAGATCCATGATCAATTAGTGGGAGACAAAGTCATTAGGCAAACTATTAATCAACCTTCTATCTCTAGTGATTTTCTCTCAAATTTTCCCTTACATAATGAACCAAATTGTCTCTTAGAAAATATCTCGTATTCTTTAGAAGAAAATACAACAGAGGTTGATCAGTTTATACAAGGAGAGGGAACAAAACCATATTTCGAAACATATATACCTATCATTTCAAGAGATGCATTTTGTCTCCTCCATTCTTCTACATATTATTCCTTGTACCTTGATATTTTTTATCCTAATGTTGTGCAATTGCATGTTCCATATTGCCTTGGAGAGAATTCAACATTATATAATCAGGTACAAAGAGATTACCGAATAAAAGATAAAAAGGAAAATAATTCTACCCATGAACATATCAATTCTTATTCTCATCAATTATCCATGGGTAAATCGAGAAATGATTTGAAAGAGTCTCAAATTGCATCTTCCATTGATTCATCTCAATTTGTGATTAAAGAAGAATCTACATTTTTCCATGATCAATTATTTGAGGTTGAAAAGTATAATCGACCAAATATTATTACCAATGATGATTATTCAAAAATGTTGGTTGTTCCATTTAGTCCATCTAAAATAGTTAATATTGAAGTATTTAAGCTCAATGGAAAGTTTAAAGAGAATGAGACATTTCTTTTTCGATCGAGAATCACGATAGGTTCTCGCCATCTTGATCCGACCTTTTTACAAGATTCTTTCCTTGATAGTCTAATACTTTATTCTCATTAGGAATATTTTTCATATGTGAATTCTTTCGAACAATCCCATGTTAGTAATTG